>QKQZ01031436.1:0-71093 GCA_003595255.1 Solenopsis fugax | reverse complement strand
TATATATATATATATATATATACGAAAAGCTAGCCGAGGTGTCTTCTATATTATTATAACGATAAATTCGCTTGGTAAACGGATTCTATTCTCATGCTGTGCCTTCGTCCTCCGTTTATTCCCGCGAGATAAAAGTCAATAAAAATCAAAATAAGAAGAAATTTAACTTAAAATTCTCGCAACGGCGGTACATAAACTTTTCGATTTGCATGAGCATAAAGCACAATGAATTATAATTTGGCGCTGTTAAAAAAAAATGTTGATCGTAAAACGCATTCCAATAACGTTACTCTTCATTTTATTAAGAGGATAGAAAAAAAATTATTGATGTTAAAAAGTACATTATAATTATAAATATGTGTGTGTATGTGTGTATATTATACACATTATAACTTTAAACATATATAAATTTTCTTAACTGTGTTTTTTAACTGCGCCTAATTATAATTCACTGATGCCTTATGCAAATCGAAAATTTTTTGTGCTGTCGCTGCGAGAATTTCTAGTTAATGTTCTCCTTATCTCAAGTCTTATCGACTTGTACCCCGCGGGAATAAACGAAGAGTGCGAGAATAGAACCCGTTTACCAAGTGGAGCTATCGTTATAATAATACAGAAGACACCCCGGTTGGCCTTTCGCACTCCCTGCGCATCGCATACTTCCAGAACCAGATTTCTGGATGTCCAAGGTTGTACTGAAAACAACCGTGTCTCTTCTGGATATTGTCGTTATTTACATGATATGTCGAGAAAAAACGCAGTTGTCCGTGGCTATTTTTAGCTATGGCCTTTCTTTCGGCTCCGCTCTTAATATTGCCTCTTGAAGAGATAACTCAAGAATGCAGCCGAACGAGCAGCTTAGCGATTTTGTCAGCAATTGAATTGCTTAAACAATTAATTGCGTTGCAACATATGCATTAATTTTTAAATCACTCACGATATTTAGATATCTGGTTACTTACAACATATTGCCTGATGAAAATGAGTCTTATATAAAGACAAACTAAATTACCCAACACAAAATTAATATTAATTTTCTTCGAAGAAGAGAATAATGGAAGAATAATGATGGCATAATCCACCAAATGCCATTATTAATTTTTATATCATTTTGATATTTTTATTTCTCTTTCTTAGATTGATCAATAGTATTATTTCCGCAGGATAATATTTTATAAAAATTATTGTAAATGCTTAAGATTAATTTATTTAAAATTATTTACGATAATTTTCGTAAAATATTATCTTGTGGAAATATTACAATGGATCAGTCTAAAAAAGAAAAATTCATTTATAATTTTTTGTAAATTATGTTTTTCCCTATACAGTACACTGAGAAAAGTTTTGTATTATACCAACAAGAAATATATACAAAATGTTTCTGGTAATTAGATTTCAGGTTATCATGATTGAATTTCTGATTTTTATAGCTAAAACGTTTTGATAGATTTAATAATAAGTATCTGATTTGTATCTTTCTAGTTGTATCTACCAGATTTTCAATTTATGCAATCAGATTCTTTTTCCCGTGTAATAATATACTTAATGCTGTAATCATGGTGTTAATCAGTTTATCCAGACATCTGGATATGTGTGGATAAAGTATTTGCCTATCTACGCTGTATAGAAAATTAATATAGTCGATTATTTTATCGAAAGCCAGTGACCGGATTTATATAATTAATGGTGCTGTGTGAATAAACATTTATGGCTTCGTGTTATGAAAGGTGCAAGCGACATTCTTGATCTGAAATCTTTTTATTTCCATCCAGAATGCTGATGGTGCGCGGGCGATTGCGATTGGATCTATCGTTACTAGTTGGCCGCATTGCATGCTATTAAATGGAATTTAATCTTCACGCATCACTTCCATCATTAGAGATGAAGTCATTAGTTAAAATGTTTCAAGTACGTAATTTCCCAGAAGGACGTAAATAGTAGTATCGTAGTATTAATGTAACTGCAATTTGTAATATGTTAAGACTGTTTACATTTAATTTGTACCTAAAATAAGAAGTTCAAATATGATTACAACTGTCTCGTAATTATTAACATTTATTTTTAATTCATTACATCAATCTTTTTATGAATTCTTCGTTTAATATCAGCATTACATTTCTAACATTGAGAGTATCTCTGTCGTTATTTTTTGACATCCATGTGCTAGTCATAAAATAAAATTACCGTTTTAATTACCGTCGTTATCGCAACGTCGATTAAATGGTGATTTGAAGTTATTTCACTGCTGTCTCGAAGGTGAATACGTAAAATCGATTTGAGCTGTCGCGTCGTCGAAGACTATGCTTCACTCACTTTTACTTTCTACAGAGTTTGCCCTGGGGGCACTCGGACTCTCGCTCTCTTTCGTAGAGAATTAATAGACCGATTATGCCAGCAATTAAGTCTTCTTTGTCGACGAAACGATTTGAGTCACAGTCGACGAACATCGTTAATTCTTCGTTAAAAAAAGACAGCAGAAAGTGCTCTATTTCAATTTTACTTTTTATATAAATTTTGTAAATTTTATAATATTTACTGAAGACATTTTTATTTATGTTTACACTAAAAACCAATTATTTTTTCTTAATTAAATATCCTTGAACACAAATTCATCTTGAACATTTTCTCTTGAATAAAATATTTCGTATACTAACATGATGTGAAGTAACTTGTTGTCGATTAAGAGATGCTTTCTACCTCATTTTTGGTGAAGATTAATATGGAGATGATGTCAGAGCTTTCGAATATTGATAAACGAATGAGATGTTGGTAATATCAGAGTTCTCGTAATCTCGAGAAGATGGTTCGAGAAGATACTTGTGCTTGTCTGGTTTTAATTAAATATCCTTTTCATTAAACAGTTTGAGAGGAAAGCGTCAGAATCAATTAAGAATAAAATTAAAAAATATTCTGTCTTTTATGTACAATATGTAATTTCAAAAATAGCAGATCGATCTAAATTATATCAATCTGTGAAGTTTTCTGACAATTACGACCTTCAAGCAGAAATTTTATTCCGTATAAACTAAGTTGTCTTCGAGTTAAAACTTATAAAATTATGTTAATAAAATATAAAAAAATCAATTCAAATAATTATCAAAAATTAATAATAGATAAATGAATCGATAAAAGCTAGCACAGGATATTTTTGTGCAATTAATTAGTTCATAATTGATAGTAAAGGGCGTTTGCTATAAATGCTACAGAAAGAACAATTTTATTGTAGTACCTAAAAATTTAGCTACATACAGATCAGAAAATAATTTAATGTTAAACTATCAAAATAATTATGTAAAACATTCAAGTATGATGATACTGCTGCAAAAAGTTTTGACATTCCAGCAACCAGTTTAAACGTCCAATATAAATTTTTTAATGGTTTATTAACATAATTTTTTTCAGATCTGTATTTCAGCAAAATTGTTCTTTTCGTGTAATAACGCACATTACAATAAATACCGTAAATGTTTCAGCTCACATTTCGCGTCCTTTTCAGTGCATAAAATTGATTATGTCTTTTAACATTGGAATGTAATCGCAATTGTGCAATCATAACGGATACTAAAGGCCAGTAAGATTTTCGTGGACACTTTACTATCCGTTGATTACATAGTTACGATTACATGTTACAAGACATAATCAATTTTCTGAACTGAAAAGAATTCGAAATGTATGTCGAAATATTTGCGATATTTATTGTAATATGCGTTATTAGCATTTATAGCAAAGCCTTTTGCGATCGATTATTTTAATAAAGAACTGATTAATTGCACAAAAATGTCCTGTATTAGCTCTTACGATCAATTATTAATTTATCTGTCACATCAATATCAAATATCTAATATCAAAAGATTAATATTTTAGATATTAAATATATAAGTAAATAAGTATATGAAAATTCAGATATGTATATGATAGTAATCATTGTGTTCAGCTGATTGTGAGACTCATGCATGGAAAGAACGTTTTATTTTTTGCTGAAAAATTTGGCTGGATACAGACCATAAATAATTTTTGTTGAACCATCAAAATAATTATGTATCAATACTGTAAAAAGTTTTGACATTCTAACAACCATCTTGAACATTCTAATTATTTTGATGATCCAACAAAATTACTTTCAGGTGTGCATCTAGCTAAATTTTTAGGTACTTCGACAAAACCTTTCTTTCCGCATAGTAGCAAACTATTAAGTAGCTTTTAACATCGACGAAAGATTTCGCCCCGAGCCACGATCGATTTCGCGAAAGGTCGATCGCCGACCGACCTTCCCAATGTCTCTTATTTCAGCCTCTGTCCCCGAGACTCTTCGTTTTTCTTTTCGTCTAAAAGTCGAGGAAACTTCTCATTCCGGGACTCCAGCGCCTTTCACGCATTCCTCCCGTGTCTCGTGGGCACACAAATATAGCCGTTGGATTGGACGAAGGTCGAATTGTCATCGCGAACAACTGCGAAGGTCGGTCTTCCCAGGCATTAAAATCGCTCGCGTCTCGACGCCTCTCGGTCGAGTGAAGTGCAAGTTTGCTTTCACTTCGGAAGCTGCGCACAGTGACGCACGGTCCCCCAACCGAAAGATAGGGTGTGTTCTCTCATTTTCGAACCGGTTTAATTACCAGAAAGATATTCACAAATCACAGATTCTCTTAAAAGTAAAATCTGACGAGTTTATCAATTTTTCTCTAAAGAAACATATTCCATCATTTTAAAAAATAAGATAATCATCAATAAATTTCGAAAAAATTTTGAAAGAGTTTATAAACGAACATTTTAAAACAAAGTAAAAATCTGTAATTTTATGAACTATTATTTATTAAAAAATATCATTTATCTAATATTATTATTTATTATCTAATAATCGCAAGAGAGCTTTAGAGAGACAGATAAGTCACGACGTATAGCCCTATAAGCGCTACAATATTATTTAATATTAAATAATTTTCCTGAAATATTATTAAATATCAATAAAAAGTAGTTGTATGTCCACTCCTGATAATATTATATGAATATTATATAAGAAGTAAATAATATTATTTAATTCAATATTTTAAATTATCGGGAACATTGTAATTTTTCAATGTGATAATTATAAAGTTTATAAATATTTTATGCATAATAATTCACATTAATTTTTGAACAAAAATAATCTTCGTAGAACATTTTTCATAATATTCCACGAATTGGACATATAACATTAATATAATATTCCTATAATATTAAAAATATTATATTCTCAGGATATTACATTTTAATATTATTTTAATTTTTAATAATATTCGTGTAATATTCTAGGAATATCGTAACGCTTATAGGGAGATAATTCCACACAGGATAATTCGTGCAGTTGAGACCAAAAGCGACGGCTAAGTCCGTCCGCTGTTTAATTTTCCATCGACTAGATTAAGGCGCGATTTTTTTCGCGGCTACCAAATGCAAATTGCTCCGCGTCGATCTGTCGGGACGGGACGAGAGGAGATTATTACGACCTCTCGGTCGATTTTGCAATCGAATTGCCACACGCGCTCGCTCCTTTGCGGCGTGCAACGACTCAAAGCGAAGTGCATTGCGAGTGCAACACCAGGGGAGGGAGCCGGACGGCACGAGGTGGGACCCCTCTTTCCTTCCAGCAACGTCGGGAGGAAGCCGAACGGTCGTTCCCAGGTATTCGATATGCGCGTAGATCGTGCCCTCAAATGATCTCTTCCATGCAGCTCGAACCCGCTCGCGCCTTGAGATACATTCGATCGCGCGTAGATCCTGAGAAGTTGCACCGCTCTGCTGCAACATTAATCTACTATCGCTGCGAGGAATGCGGTAAGAGGTTCTCTCTTACCAACACCTTCTAGATTACGATGATATCCTTTCCAGAATTATTACGTCGCAGAAAGCGAGCGAATTAATCGCGCAATGCACGATCCATTTTCTGCTCGATATTTCACGTTTTATTCAACAAGACGTAAAAGATAGAGGCATATGTCGCGCGCGCTTGAGAGAGAAGATATACAAAGGATATATTGCATCCCCGTAAGAAAAGTGATACAAGTTAAACATTTAAATTGCTTAAGACAGAGAGGAAAGATAATTGCGTAATATAAAATTAATTATTTATGGCAGTATTAAACATAACTTTGAATCACAATTGCTTTCGAGACTCTACTCTACACTGAGAGAAAAAATTATTAAATTTTAATAAATATTTGTTTGAATAGTTGCAATGAAATATATTTATGATAGATAAATACTATCGTTTACTAAAAAAATGATATTTAAATTAAATTAGCGGTTCTTGTACTAAATAAATATTTATTTACATTTAGTAAATATTTAATTGCAACTAATCAAATAAATATTTATTAAAGTTTAATAAATTTTCTCTCAGTGTAGAAGTAATGTAAATATTAATTTTGTTGTACTGTTATGTCATACCCTAAAAATTACCCATATTTTGATCTGTGTCTATTGCATCATTTTTATTTCTATGTTTAAATTATTCTTTTTATGGGGAAAGGATTATTTGCATTCAATTTGTATCACTTCTCCTGATATATTTAGGCGGATGTATTTAGAACACCATTGGTAGCGTCTAAATTAATAAGCGATACATTTTTTTTAATATCGTGAATAAATGATCTTTCCCGAAGATCTCATAAAAATTTGTTTGAAAATGGAGAACATGCGCAACGATTTTAAATACAAGTAAATTTATCGTCCGTTATGTGTTAATAGCAACACGCAACTATATGATGTACATACATTCCACGCACACATTGAAACACGTTGAAATGAAATTACGCGAACAAATTCGATTCTATTTCGCTGTTTAAAACTTTAATAAGAGTTAATTAAAATTATACTGGTAGCGCAGCTTTTTTTATCATTGTAATACTTGATGTTTTAACCTGCAGCGATTATGTAATAAGTAAGTTACAAATATAGCCGTGAGCAAAAGTTGCTGAAAATCGAAATAAATTGTAGATTTAGAAAAAGATAAATAATAAATTAATTAATTAACAAGAATACAAATAAATATTAATAAAATATTAATATTACATACATATTATCTCTCATTCTCTATTTTTATTCTCCAAAAACTATACTTTTATTCCGTTTCTGTATAAATTCCGCGTAATATCATTTGCTGAAAATTTGAAACTTGAAATTCCCAAGCTTATTTTTTTAAATAACGTTATTACTTTCTGTTTGAGTCTCTTCAGTTAGAATAAGAATAATGCTGATGAGAATAAGATTAGAGGAGTCGTGCTCGTAGAAGATATTGCTTAACCATCAGCGAAAGTCGCTAAAAATCGAAATAAATCGTAGATTCATTAAAAAATAGCAATAATAGACAAAATGATTAACATGAATAAACATATTAATATTTACGTAATGATATCTTTCACTTTTCACCTTTACTTTCAAAGAACCGTATTTGTATTTCTGTACGGAAAGAGCGATCCGATAGGACATTTATTAAATTATATAATTATACGAAATCTTGCATAAAAATTATAATTTGCAATTATGTAAGTTTATTTACAAAAATAGATGTAGAAATATTGACCTTTTAAAAATATTGATAACTGTTTGCGTGTATAATTTCGAAATAGTATTTCTGCAAAACTATGACAATATGTCGATTCATCTTAATGGTATATTTGCAAAATTAAATTTAGAAACAAATTGTTTAATAATTAAAAAAATATATTTTCATATAAAATGCTACCAGTATAATTTTAATTAACTTCTATTAAAATTTTAAACAGCGAAATACAATCGAATTTGTTCGCGTAATTTCATTTCAACGTGTTTCAACGTGTGCGTGGAATGTATGTACATATAGTTGCGTGTTGCTATTCCACATAACGGACAATAAATTTACTTGCATCGTTGCGCATGTTCTCCATTTTGAAACAAATTTTTATGAGATCTTTCATACAAAAAAATAATTTATATACATGTTTACAAAAGTGTATAATTATTCCTAAATTATAATGCAGAAATATTACAGCATGAAATATTACACTCAGCATAGTAACATTTTAAATAAAGAATCAAACGATTTTTTAAATAATTGGAAAATATTTATACCTAAAATTTAGATTTGTCTAATTTTTGACAAACATTATTTAGAAATTTTATTTTGACACAACTTCTGTGTTATGACGTATCATTTTTGCAATTATTGCAAAATTTTCATCAATTCATAATGCCATTATTATGAAATATTTGCACAATATGCCTATTGGAGGAAGAAATGTTTTTGCTAAAACATCTAAAAATTTAACTGGATACAAATCTGAAAATAATTTTATTATAGACCATTAAAATAATTATGTAGGATGCTCAAGTTGGATAAAGTGTCAAAACTTTTTACAACATTATTCTTGAACATCCTTTTAATTATTTTGATGGTTCAGTGAAATTATTTTTAAATCTATACCTAACTAAATTTTTAGATATTTTAACAAAACCGTTCTTTTTGTATGGATATACTTCACGTACAATATTATTAAAAAAAAGAACGAGAAATTTTTAAGCCTATTTTTTTCTTTAAATAACATTTTTACTTTATTTTCTGGAACTAACTTTTCAGTTATGCTAATTAGAACTGCGATCGCAGAAAATATTCCTTGACTTGTGGCCATAAGCAAAAGTCGTTAAAAATCGAAATAAATTATAGGTTCATTAAAAAAAGGTAGATGAAATAATTAACAAGAATAAATATATTACGTAATGTCATCTTTCACTTTTCACCTTTACTCTTAAAAAGAATCGTATATTTCTATTCCATACTTTGACATATTTTGCATAATATCCTTTTTAATTTGTAAAAAAACTCTGAGCGTGAAACTTCCTTTTTTTTATAAATAACATTATTACTTTCTTTCTAACTCTTCAGTTGGTTACGCCGATTAGAATAAGATTAGAAGTCGCGCTCGCAGAAGATATTCCTTTCTCTCCTCGTCTCCTTTCCATTCCTTCTCACTTTCGTGCTCATTAGCGCCGCGGACTCGTTGAAAGCGTGACTAGTGAGATGCAAAGAGTTAGAAAAAAAAAGAAAAGAAAAAAAAGAAGAAGGCGCGAGCGCCTACACCTACGGACGTGCCCATAAGATCTGCACTTCTCGTTCGGTTCTCAAGGTTCCTTTTCCACGCCGATCGCGTTTGTAATCGCGTTTTGATACCGCGGGGCGAATATGCAAGTCAAATGTTTCCCTCGCCTGCGTATTACTCAACGCGAATGTAGATCTTTCCTTCTGGAATTCGATTTCAGCCTCCGACGCGCGCGACTTTTACCTCGATCGCCTCATCGAACCGCGCCAAAACGGATTGCGTCGCGCGTGGAATCATATCAGGGCGGAACCGCGATTGCGACCGCAGAAATCAGATACGATTTCTCATTAGCGCTGATGCAATTTCAATAGTTGCCCGCTCGGACGGAAATTGGATCTACGCATCGCACGTTCCAGTAACACACTCTCAGAGTGAGAAGAAGGATTGCGAGTCGTGCATGTAACGAGGTGTAATTACGCGAATTCAAGCGAAATGCAAGTTCCGCGCTCGCGGAGAGCCACCTGTGCCACCGGTGGTTTCCAAATAAACATTATTCTTTCGCGAGTCCGCGAAACGGCTGGGCGCAGGCATCGCCGTCCGTGTTTGATTCGCAGATAACATACATCTCGCGCAGGAAAGTCCGCACTTCCCGCCTAGGCGTAGTCCTTGTGTTACTTTTCCGAGAGCGCATCCGTCGTTAGCGTCGCGCACGAAGATTCTACATATTTTACACCCAAAGGAAAAAAAGAAAACATAGAGGCAATTATAAAAGTGACAACATACACAAATTTTATATGTAGAATTAATGTGCATATGCCGAGAAAAAAAGTTGTTAACTTGACTAAATTTTTCAACTTGATTTAATTTTTTTCAGTTGAAACATTTATGTATTTAAATTAAATATATATATAGTTAAGTTAAATATATAAATGCTTAAACTGAAGTTCAAGTATTTTATGTATTTAAGTCAAATACGTAAATATGGTTGAACTGAAAAAATATAATCGAGTTGAAAAATTTAATCAAGTTAATTACTTAATAACTTTTTTTCTCAGTGTAGGTGAATGAACTGTTTTATTGCTATACTGATAAAGAAGATGACTTAATTCAAATAAATATGTTATTGGTACTATTCAAATAACTTATTACATCAAACAAGTAAATATTACTTATTTGAAGTAAATATTATTTGACGTAAAATAATTATTTGAATAGTACTAATAATATATTTTTTTTAATGAAGTAACTTCTCTCAGCGTAAAGTTTTAATTGTAATTAAAAAAATAATTTACTATTTTTTCTCTGAGTAGTGAAGAAATCACTTATGCATCGAACGTTCAGCGAAATATCATAAATCAAAATCTACGTAAAAAGTTGATGAATTAACAGAGTGTTCACTCAAATTTTGTAAAAGAATTTCACTCAACATTTCAAGTAAGATCATAGAATTTTTTAATGCAACTTTGTGCAATAAATATATTTTGTTATACCTTTTAGTATTTATTAAATACGCAATCACAAGGAAAAACCATTGTTTTGATGAAGTTTAAATTTAAGATAGTATTAAAGAAAAGTAAATTAAATACAGTATGGCGATAACACAATAACGATTTTTATCTGTAATGACACGAATCTAGCTTACCGGAAGTACAGGATTCGAAAGCTGATTAAACACGCAATGCCGATTTAAAACGATGTTTTGTCTTCTATAATCTTTTTTATAAAAACTCACGAGTTACAAGAAAATGTACATGGACATGTATGTATGCTAAATTTATTGATTTTGCATTATCAACAAAAAATGATCGAAGAAACAATTTTCAAAAAAGGAGAAGCAAAATTTAAATTTAAAAATAAAACTCCAAAAATTTCCCTGAGTACCAATATAATCCCAATGAAAATCCACTATTTTCAAAAATAAAAAATGATTTTTTTGAAAATTCCAGATTTTTTCGATTTTACCCGATAGTAAGTTAAAATTGATTTTTTTGCGGACCAAACTAAAAATATATGTAATTTATTTAAAAAGAAAGTTTATAGCAACATTGTTATGACGAAATTGCGCGACAAGAAATGATTCTGTTTATTCTTAAATATTTTTTTAAATTAAAAATAATTATAGGAAAGATTAATGAGGTAGTCGCAATAGAGTGGATACGAAAGAGAGAATTACATGTTTCTTTTTGATTGCAAGAACTATCGAAGGCCGCATATCATTGTCTCCGCCAAATATTATCTACTGTTAATGAAAAGTACCAATCATTAAGAATAGTTGGAGATATCGACTTATCATTATAAAAATGAAGTTCTGTTCTCCCGCTGAAGTCTAATTCTTATTCTAATCACTCAGTGACTCAGTTCTAGTTCGCCTAGAAAACTATTCAAAGAGAAATTATCGTTTTCAGAACAAGTCTTCTCCAGATACATTATATTAAAAAAAATAAATTGCGATTTCTATTGAAAAGGAAATTAAAAATCGCTTCCTATATATTCTTAACTTATCCAGTGCCTAACGTAACATTTCCATTGGTATTTAAACAGGTTCCAGAGAAATCACAAACGCTTTCAGAATAAACTTTCTGTAGACGCGTGGAACTAATGAAGCGATTTCTAATCTAATAATGTAAAATTAAATATTGCTTCTTTATATAATCAATTCAACATGTCAATCTTATTTTGATCCAGTGTCTAGTGCGACACTCTAACTTCCTGTTGTTCCCAAGAGATCAGACGCTTTTAATGATTTTTGAGTATCAGCCGCAGTTAGGTCGTAAAGGAATTGTTTAATGACGCGATTCATCATCGATTGAGGATGAGACCATCCTTACCCAGTCCATGTTTGTTGCTTGGTCTAATCCCCCGATGATTTAGTCGCAATCTTCAGGAGAACCTTAGCTTGCACACATCGCGCGTCAGGTACATCCGCTCGAGATGTGCACGGGTCCACAGCGACGAAATACGATCGCTGTCGCATTCGCGACCTTGTATCTGTACGACGACACTGAAGGACAACGCGGCGCTATTGGTACTTGCGGGACAAGACGCGAGCACACCGTTCTCCAGGACGATAAACGTACGACTGGCTCGGTCTATCTGGCGATCGCGCCGCAAGCTCAGCGAAGGTAGACGGAAGGCGCACTGTTACTTTCATGGGTCGTCTCTCATACTGCCAGCACCTTCGTGGGACATACCACCAATCGATGTTGGACCCCACCAACCGGAACCGCGGGCGCGATTCCAGTCCTTCGCGATGCCGGGCCCATGTAAGATTTCTGGCCCGATGCAGTGATGGAGGTGAAAGGAAGACATTTCCTCGCCGGTCGTCTCTTCATCGGTGTCGATTCGCTTCTGTTCGCTGAGCATGTAACGCTGTAGGTGTGAACATATGAACTATCGAACGAGGAACTTTGAATACATAATTTGTTATTTCTTTCCTTGATCTGTACTTGTGAATCATATTTTGAATAAAACGAGACATTAGATATCAATAACTAATCAAATATTTTTATATATATTTATATATAAAAAAATCAAATGGCATAAGCAGTTGCGAGTTTGCCTTTCGTGCCAAAGATCTAAGTTTTAATCCATCCAGAAACAGTTTATAATTCTAAATCGGTTTTTAATCGATTTAGATGCGATTGTCACTTTTCGGAAGGCAAAGGCAAACCACTGAGGCCCGGTTTTTCATTATCTGATTGACTTATGGTTAAATTTTACCTGATGTTTTACCCAATGAGCTTCATCCATGATGAGGCCATAGATGAAGCTTATTGGCTAAAACTTCAAGTTAAGTTTAACCATAAGTTAACTAAATAATGAAAAAGCGGGCTTGAGAGTAACTCGTAGGAAAGTTACTCTTATTCTAATAAGCCCTTCGGAACTGGCAAACTATAGATCCTGCATATATCTACGGATACATACATGCAGAAGAGACAAGTCTATATGCATATATGCTCTGACAAGCGTATGGCACGCGAAGAAGATATAATATAAAAAAATACATAAATATAATATGAGATAAAAAAACTGATAATTACTGATTCAATAGGCATAGATAAATTAGTAATTTATGAAATGTTAGAAATTTTATTATGACGTCTCATAAACTTCAATAAATACAAAGTTCATTCATTTGACGAATATACATAAAAGAAGTATAGTTTATAATTCCGTTTATATAACATAATAACATTATTATCATATTTAAAAGATTCGTACACAGCCATTTAAATTAAGATTTTATTTATTCATATATTATTTATATTAATAGATGTTTTAAATAAAAATGTATCATATAAAGTGACTTAATGTATTATATGTTTATCTTATTGTAGATATACATATATATACACACACACATCACAAGTGCAATAATATGTGTACGCAAAGTGCATAAAAGTTCCTAAAATAGCAGATTAAGAAATACAATTTAGTTCAAATATATTATTTAATTACTGCAATCTACTTTTGATCTGATACATTAATCTGAAATCTATATCGCTCTCTTTACTCAGCAATTACTAACAAAAGAAAACTGGCCATAATTTTTCTCTTCTCTAGATTTCGTGTGACTTGAGTTTGATTTATGGAGACCGTAATCTTTAACTTATGCTGGAACCGCTAAAATTCAACACTGGGATTTCAATGCTTTTATTCAACAAATCTCTATAAATGAAAGCATTGAAATCCCATTGCTGAACTTTACCGATATAAATTAACGGTTACGGTCTACATAAATGAGGCTTTACTCATATTTCTAAAAATGAGCGCGCACTTTAAAAAGTACGCAATTAAAAAAATTTGAAAACGTTACCTAAGCAAATTATCAAGCGCTTACACCAGAGAACTTTTGAATATTATATATTACACATTTATGTTACATTATGTATTTTTCACTGCATAATATTTAAATGAAGTTATTATTTATGATATTAAGTTAATTATTATTTAAAGTTACATATGTACTATTATTTGTAGTTATTAATTGATAAAAAAAGAATATGTATTTTATGAAATTGATTATTCAAGTTCAAAAAGTAACATGGGTTATCGTCAAGTAATCTCATAATTTGAGAAGCAGTATATACCTAAATACATCGTATCATATCAAACATTGAAAATCAGAATCGTTCCTTGGAAAAGTAAAAAAAGAAAAAGTCACGTTTAAACGTAATGTGAAGGTAAATGTCATAAAAATTCTTTCGACTTTCAACTGACCAACCTGAGTAGATGGTCAACGTGGAAACAAATTAAAATTTATACAGATCGTGTACAGATTGTCAAATATTCCAATGATCATTTAATAGCATTGCTGATATCATCATTTACCATATCAGAAAGTAATTAAATATCAAAAGAAGAATAATTAAGTGTCGAGACATACATAACTATCCACAGATTCGCCTCAGTTGCCACATCGGAAGTAAATTTCCATCATTGAGATATTTAAAGATAGATAAAAAGGCACAGGTTGCATAAAAAATTATTATATTACAAAATTGCATTGTAAACTATAGTCTCTATATATATTTATAATTGCTGGAGATTATATTTTCCCTGACATTCAATGTGTAAAATAAGAGTATTGTGTAAGTACAAGTGAATTTTGAACCGTAAAGATAGTTACTAAAATCTCCTTGGTAAAAATGGTAAAAATTACAGACAGAAACGGACAGGATTTCTATCCGTTTCTAACTGTAAGCAGTCCGTTTTAAAAAAACGGATAAAAATCTTGTCCGTTTTGATCTGTAATTTTTATCAAGGCTAAACTATCCCATGAATTAGATCTGTTAAAAATCTTTGGTTAGACTTTTTAAACGACGAATACGTACCGAACGGTTGTTATCAGGCCGATTAATAAGAGATGCCAGTTTGCATATTGATAAGATGTTTACGAGTTACAACCATCTTTGTTATTGCATGTACAGTATTGTATTAATATATTATATTTTCCAGTTCGCGTTACGCAGGATTGCTCAGGCAGAATGTCTGTAATCAATGGCTCGCCTATGTAAGCGCAATTACGAAAAGTTGTCCATTTCTCGTCAACTGTAAACGAAAATTTACATGAAATACAGAGTACAACAATAAAATTAACAGATAATTGCATATTTGTATTTTTGCACATTAACTATATGGAACTGAAGCTAAAGCTATTACGGATAAATAACCTCTTCGAATAATTTTACGACACATCGTCGGCCTTACGCCTGGCAAGTTTTCCAAGTCGGGTTGTTGCATACAGTCTACAATCGGCATTGTAGAATTGTCAAACGGATCCGCACAATTCGGATCTACGTCTGACCTGCACACCCAACATTTGATAGAGAAGCCTAAAAGAGAAAAAAATAGGACAAAGTTGAAAACTTTCTTACTATCAATTGCAAGTGTACGCTCCACTTCCAATATTTTAAATGCCGTCTATTTAAATACTATCTAACTCACTTGTGCGGTAATTCTTAAAAGTTCAGCTCCCTCATCTCCAATTTTGATGAATTTAGGTTCACCTGTTGTATCGACGTAATGTTGCGATGTAAGTATTATACGTTTTGTGGCCACATACGTATACGAAAAGTGCGTAAATTTGAAAAACCATGATACAAGGTATTATAAGTACACAAATGTTTCAAATTCGTACTTATCCTTTGCTTTAAAAAGCACAAATTCTCTGCTTTTAAATTCTTCCAATTGTCTGCTTCTCACTCTACCTGTCTTTCTATCGTCACCACTGCCATTATCAGTTCTATATGTCGATGGATACATTACATGCCATATATGAAAAGATTGGGGAAAAGGACTACACGGGGAAGATTAATGACCGCTAGTGTACTTATATGCCACATTTCGTTGGCATGACATATTTTCTGAATAGTTGTCAACTTTAACGATTAATATCTTGATTTGTGGAGCAGAGCGACGCTTTTTTCTACCAAATTTGTTTGTTTCGTGCAAACTCTGAACCTAAATTCATCAAAATTAGAGGTGAGGCCCATAAACTGAATAATTACCTAAAATATTAATTAAAGCTTAAATATTTTTCTGAATTAATATACCTTCTTGAACGCAGCAAAGGACGAACAACGCTGTCACGAATAAAAAGGAAAAGCGGATTCCAATAGCCATTTCGGAAAAAACATGAGGAACGTCTTAGCTATATAAGAATGCTTCACGATAGAGAGAGATTCGATTAGAGTCCTTTAAGACAGATTCGCTTTAATTATCACATAGTGAGCAAAGTTGCCAACTCTGACCCCGAGCGCAATCGTTCCCCATCACAGCAACACTCCCACCATCGCGGGCAGTGCATAGCTGTAGTGAGGATGGTTGCGCTCGAGGTCAGAGTTGGCAACTTTGATCTTGATCGGGAAATTAGAAACGTATGAGAATGAAAATGTTTTCGTGAATCTTTCTTGTTGCATACGCTAGCGTTTACATTCTGTTGTTTTTACGTGATAAAATCATTTCGTGATCACGCAAGAGAAAATTGTTTTTAAATGCATGAATCTACTTGGAATTTTCAATTGCACGTATTCTATATTTACAAAATCTTTGCCAATTTTAACCGTCCTTGATTCCACTAAGGAGAGACGTTTCTCTCTCGAATCTGATCAACGTAACCGTCTGTAAAATAAAAACTATTGTCCAAGTATATACAATATGTATAGTTAATGAATAATTGTAACAAAGGTAATTCTCAAGTTTAGCTCCCTCACCTTCACCATGGTGCTCTAATTAATATTAATAAAAACTATAAGAAATGGTGTTCGTTTTATTCCCGGACAAAATAAAAACAGGCCTTTTTACAGACGACACCCTTCTCAACATTAAGAATACTAATCAACTCTCTTATAATTAACATTGTAGAACCGCGTAAAAAAATAGTGAGTTATTTTCAAACAACATGTATTTAAATATTTTGTAAATAATTCATAAATTATAGTTCTTGAGTCAAATTTAATTCAAGGCCAACACTTTCGGGATCTAACCTGGATTTCTTGAATTTTTTCGTTGAACTCTCTGAAAAGAAATAAAAAAAGATCTTTTAGAATCATGCAATTTTCTATTATCTGTTATAGCAATCAATACAAATCAACTTATTATGTCAAAGCATTACATATAAACAGGAGTGGGTAAAATATATTAAAAATTGTATTTAAATACAAAATACACTCAAAACATGTATTTTAAGAACAAGATACAAAATAGTATTTGATAAATACTTTTTCAAATACAAAATACTCTTTTTTTCAATTTTATTTAAAATTATCTAACATTATTAATCTTTTTATATATTCTTTATTTTTCTCGCAGTATTAATTGTGTTTTAATTTCAAAATTAAACTTACAAACTATATATTATAATATATATTAGAAGTTATTTAATTTAGTATATTTATTATTGCCTTTTAAAAATAATGCACTGTTAAATATAAAAAAATCAATCTAGAATTCAAGAATTTAAACCAATTCTTTGAGTTAAATATTTTGTTATTTTTAATTTCTGTGTGTCGAATTTTATTATTTTAACACAAAATATTTATTTAAATATTTAAAAGAATAACTTCAGTCAACCCACTTCTGTGGTTAAATTGCTTAGTTTTAAAGTGTCCGTATTAACGTATGCATCTAGTAAATAATGAATTAAATTGGAGTCAAATTTAACATTTTTATAGTTAACTCGTTTAACTTCATTGTTTTAGTTTAAATTGACGACATATTAAGTAGAAGCAATGACGACCTATAAGAATGATTAAAAATAACTTAATTTGAATGAAATTTAATACTACGAATTTAACAGTGTGTATCTAAGAGAGAACTGCGCGCTGTAAAGCTAATAAACGTGACAAATGAAAATAATTTCTCCACTAAACGAAGATAAAGATATGTTAATAGATAATAGAAACGCTCATATCGATGTTAAAAACATAAATTTAAAAAATTGGTCGAGATTACGAGCCAAACAATTCTGGATGTTGAATTAGACTTTTATTTCGATCACAATCATAAACGCAAAAAAAAACGCAAATAATTCAGTATGTTTCGGCTATACTTAGCCTTCCTCAGTCGATATAAATTACTTATAAGATAAACATGTTAAAAATTGAAACGAGCGAAAAAACGAAAGAAACAAAACTACAGCCGTTCGATACGCAGTTATATAGAGTTTTTTGTTTCATCGTTGCTCACGTATCCTGCTACTATTGCTATAGAGGACCGGTGACACCTCCAAACGATGCTTTCATTATGCACATAGACTCGCTAATCCGTCCCTTCGTTTATTGGTAATGTAAGAGAGACGCCAAGATCCGAACACTCAAGTAATTACATGATGAACACAACACTAACGTGAATTCATATGTAACACTCGATGACGGTAATTATAGTCATATAGATTGTTATTGTGATGTACATCGTAGATAACAGAACAGTTATGTGAGCACACACTATCGGCCAACGATCTTACTGCCGTAACAGACAAAGTACAAATGGTCTACCAATAAACGAAGGGACGGATTAGCGAGTCTATGTGCATAATGAAAGCATCGTCTGGAGGTGTCACCGGTCCTCCATCTATAACAGTAGTAGCAGGATACGTAAGCAATGATGTAACAAAAAACTCTATATAACTGCGTATCGAACGGCTGTAGTTTTGTGTTTCTTTCGTTTTTTTCGCTCGTTTCAATTTTTAACATGTTTATCTTATAAGTAATTTATATCGGCTGAGGAAGGCTAAGTATAGCCGAAACGTACCGAATTATTTGCGTTTTTTTTTGTGTTTATGATTGTGATCGAAATAAAAGTAATTCAACATCCAGAATTGTTTGGCTCGTAATCTCGACCAGTTTTTTAAATTTATGTTTTTAAAGATGTTATCGTGAATAAATGCTTTTTTTACATCTAAATAATTATTTAAACTTGCTCTTGCTTTTATCATTGAAAAATGATATCAGCTGCAGTTTGATATCAATTGCAACTAAGAAAGATATCCTCATACATAACGCTAGATTGTCAACATTGATGTGGTTTTAACTTTCATAAAAAATTTTTATACATAACTTAATAACTTAACATATATAATTTAAATGTATTTACCAATAAAATTAAAAATACAAAATACTCTCAAAAAAGTATTTAAATACAAAATACTCTTAAAGAATGTAAATACAAAATACAAATGTATTTTAATACTTATTTCAAATATTGCCCACCCCTGTATATAAAAAAATTAATTACCTTGATAGAAATGTTTCGCAGTACGTTTTCTAATTTCCTCAATACCTTCTTCCGCTTGGGCCCATTCAAGCACTAATCTTCGACCATACAAATGAGTACTTTGACACAGAGCTTCAAATGCTTTCTGCAATGCGAATTAAAATTAATATAAAAATAATAAAATGCAGTTCTCAATTCTTTTATATATATAAATAATTATTTATTTATAATTTTTATAAATAAAAATAATTAATATATATATTTATGATTAATAAATAATTTAATTTTTTACGTTAAATTATTTTATTAAATCAAAATAAATAGCTACACTAAAAATCGTTACCTTTGCATCTGTCTTAGTATAATATTCAACGAAGGCAAATCCTCTGTGCTTCTCAGTGCCGACTAGTTTCTTCGGCAATCGTACGGCTTTCAACTCACCATACGATCTATATAATTAAAATTAATTATCGCATATATTATCAGGTATTTAATTTTGTAAAAGAATTTTGTTTGATGCTTATAACGCTCCTTCAATCAGTAACATTGACTATCTTTTTGCAAAAACTATCTCATCTTTTTTATCATTAGTTGTAATAAATAGAGAATTGAGATTTATATATTACAGGAAGAAAATATCTATATATAAAAGATAAAATTTTGTTTCATCTCTCGACTAATCTCGACTTTTGAAACACCCTATATATGATATATACATACTTGAACAACTCCGTCACTTCTTGGATAGTTGCTTGGAAGGGTATGTTTCGTACTAAAATTTTAGTACCAGTTTGTTCGGTGATCTTAGACTTCTTTTTCGCTGTTTTGACGTCGGACCTAGAAAATCTCAGTCATTAAAAATTCTCGACTTCTGGATGATTAAAAATGCATTAAACATACTTCAGTGTTCTCTCAGATCGTTTTAATTCCAAACTCTTCCCATCGAGTACTGACATTTGCAACGTTTTTAATGCACGGTCTGCATCGAGTTTTCTTCTGTATCTTATAAATCCATATCCCATAGACAATTTTTCAGCAGAATTTTCAGGATTCATTTTAGTTGCTATTGTAACATAATGGAGAGGACCACATTTACCAAAATACTGTAAGCATAAAGTTGTGTTATTACAAAGAAAACAACGATGTCGCATATGTTATAGTTTTTAACTTACATCTTTCAATTGTTCTTCCGTAGTTGAGAAATTGATATTTTTTACAAAAAGGGTTGTATCTGGTTCGGCCGGTTCGTCATTCTCTTTTTTACGCGTATTCTTCTCCTTTTCTTTAGATTGTTCTATCGTTTTTTCATCTTTAATTTTTTCCGAATCTGCTGATTTTTTTGTAGTTGCCTTATTTTTCGTTGCCTTGGTTTTAGATGCAGGCGTGGTAAAACTATTATCCGGTGCCCACTCTAGATACAACGGTAGATGCTTATATTTTGTATAAGCTAATGCATTGAAAGCCTTGCGTGCTTCAGATGGCTCGAAAAATTCGACCAGCGCTGTTATGCCCGCCGGTGGCATCACGATACGCGCGAGCTCACCATGCTTGGCAAACCTTTCTTGTAGCTCACTTGGTTTTGTTTCAGCCGGTAAATTTTTCACTAGGATTATGGTATTTGACCTCTTCTTTGGCGCTCCATTAAAAGCATCCAAGCATACGCCGTTTTCCTCCAAAAAAGCTTTTGCATCTTGAGCCAGTTGCGTTTCTCCTAATGCTAGTTTGACGGCAGCGCTCATTCCATTCGATCCATCTTCTAATAACTTCTCCTTCGTCGTGTTGTAGCGACTCGCGATAGCATCTGCCACAGCGTTCTGTCCAAGGAACAGTGTATTCCAATTGTGCGACGAACCCGCGGTTGCTTTAATCTGCAGTTCTTTCTTTTGCTTATAAGTTAAATTTTCGGTATCTATGTCCTCCAAGGAAGTTTTTGTCTTTCCGGGAAGAATATGTAACATTCTACCGTCTAATACGGTACCGTCCAGTTCGCTGTAAGCTTTTACAGCGTGTTCTGGCATCAGAAACGTTACTGTACCAAATCCTTTTGGTTTTCTAGTTATTCTATCCACAGGTAAATCTACTTCAGACAGAGGACCATATTTTTCAAATAATTTTTTGATGTCATCCTCCGTAACTGTGTATGTCAGATTTCTGATAAATATTCTTCCAGATTCCGCTATACTCTCTTCGTTTTTTAAAGCTTCTTCTTGTTTTTTCCATTTAATATTAGTCTTATTGCACGAATCCTTAGACTCAACTTCCTCTTTTTGTTCGTATTTAGATATAAATATTTGTTTCCCTTCTGCATAAATAAAGAATACACTTGAAAAAAATATATAAATTTTGTACATATTTTACAAAATTACGTTTAATAACTTTTTTTACCTAGGAAACTTTTATTTTTCAAAAGAGCTTTTTTCATGGCTTGCTCTGTTTTGAAACCCACGTAAGCTATACCTTTAATTTTTTGTGGGACTCGTATAGATTTTGGTTTTATAGGACGAAAGAATTGCTTGATGTGTTTCTTCATGTGCTTATATGCAAGTCCTCGCATTTTTACAGTGTAGAATGTTAATGGTCCATGCGTCGGTACATCTTTTGCCAGAGATTTTATTCCACTCTGATGTAGCCAGTCAGGTTTATCTTTTTTATTTGAAGATTTTACCCCTCCTAAAATACACACATATTTTCTCCAGTCATTTACTTATACATCAGGAGATATAAATTGCAATATCCAAAACAAAATATTTTAGAAAATAATAGAATATTAATTTTTAAAATAAAATGTGTTTTAAAAAATAATATAATATAATATTAAATGCCTAGAACACAGTTCTTCTATTCATAATTCTTCTATTAAATATGTTTACA
Source organism: Solenopsis fugax (assembly GCA_003595255.1). NCBI lineage: Eukaryota > Metazoa > Arthropoda > Insecta > Hymenoptera > Formicidae > Solenopsis > Solenopsis fugax. The sequence continues at coordinate 48,957 of QKQZ01031436.1, read as the reverse complement.
ATGGATATCAAATTCAATTTTTCTCATAAAAATTTCCATAAACCACAATTGAAGAATTTTGAGTGTAATAAATATTCTATTTAAAAAAAAAAAAACATAAATCAATGAAAATGGGACTCTCAATATAAAAAAAACTATCATGTAGAGGAAGGACTAATGACAATCAAGCATGAGACAAATTCTAAATGTACAATACAAATTAATCTAAAAGTATATAGAGTTAATTTATATTACACACTTAAATCCACATTTTTATCGATCTTTCTTTTGCATGATAGTATTTTTAAAAAACCAAAGTTGCGTAGTAATACGCAAACCATAAGAATTAGAAAGAATTAAAAAAAGGATGAAAATATTTTTTTCAATTTTCGCACCTGTTGTACTTTCTTTAGACTCATCGTCTTCCTTGTCCTCAGATTCATCATCAGATTCTTCAGTAGCTTCTTCGTTCATCGGCATGTCAATATCGTTTTTCCAAACTGCTTTTGCATCCTTACTAGTATGTGTTTCAAGAAACTCCATAAATAAAGGATCATCCTTGTGCTAAATTTAACAAAAGTTTTAATGATCAATTTGTTCTTAACAAGTTGAAATCTATTAATTAAAATAATGAAAAAAAATTTAAACATACTTTTTCAAGTGCTTTCTTAACTTCATCATTCTCATTTTTATCTGCCTTCTTCTTTTTCTTCTTTTTGTCGATTTTATCTTTAGTTTTCACTATATCATTTTTTTCTGCCAAATCTATTGGTTTTTCCTTTGACTTAACACCTACATCACATTTATAAAACTGTTAGGTTTTTACAATGATGCAATTATTTATAATTGTATGCACCTAAATTTGTGTGCACATTGATTTTCTATCTTAAATCAAAGAGAATTGTCTAAAGTGTCAGCTAAACCTAATAATTATTTGGAAGGTTAGTAATGATGCACATCATCCAAATAGGAGTAGGTATAAATCTAAGAAACAAATATCATATAAATGTTATTTTCTATATATATCTTAGATGAGCCTTAAGAACCAAAATTGTAGAGCAAATTATGCAAATGATAGTTCTAACAAAGCTTGTAAAGCATCTGATGCTAGCATTGTTATAAAAACTCACTTGCATATTCTTTCCATGGTCTTGACCCTCAAGAATCACCTAAGATAGAAAATAACATTCATATATTTTTTTAAGGTTTACATATAAAATCCTATTTGGGTGGCATATGCTAGTAACTTTCTGAAGAATTATTAGTGTAGTTCCAGTAGTTTTAGAAGCTTGAAAAAAACTGAAATTTTTTAATTTTTTCATGGATTTTTTTGGTTTCTTTCACAGGAAGCAAAATTTTCCTACTATCAAGAAAATCCAAAAAATTGAAAAACAAACTTTCTGAGCTTTTCAAATTATAATTATTTATTTAATGCTCTTTTTGTACGATTTTCTAACAAGAGGCCTATATTTCTCATTAATCACAATTTCTTAATCAAGAGAATATACTCTTACACCACTGCCTCTTAATCGAGGAAACTTTTAATCTTATATAACATTTATACTGATTTTTCAGTGGACTAGAAAAATGTGCTATCAAACTTCACTGGCTTGGTTTGAACCGAAGCCTATGGAATATATCCACTAGGCAGAGCGATATGCACTAATGCATAACCATTATACAACATTTATAAAACTGTTAGACTATTATAATGATGTAATTATTTATAATTACATGTACCTAAATTTGCACATTGCTCGACAGATATTTTACAAGTATCAATGCATGTTTGATCAAAATAGGATTGAGCTAATTTTGCTTGTTCCTCTGTTTTGTAGCCAATGAATGCAAAGCGTCGAAACTTTCCATCTTTGTATTTCAACTGGACGTCGGTTACAATGCCCTTTTGACTGAATAATTCTTTCAATTTGATGTCTGTGACCTGCATGAAATAAAAATATATATGTACTATATATTATGTTAAAAATTAAATAAAAAAATATCACACAAGGTTTCATTTACATACATTTTTTGGTAAATTTTTCACTATTAAACGAGACATTTTGCCTTCTTCGGATGAAGAGAAATTAAAGTGCCTCCAACTTTCCCTCTTGGTTACTTATATGGCACTCACATAAGTGCATGCAAGTACACGTGAAAACATAGGTTAGGTAAGGTTATGTTTTCTAAACACTTGGACGCGTTTCTATTGCTTTATTTCTTTAAATTAAAGCTTGATTGGTCCATTAGACCATGCATAAGAAAATGAACCAATCAATCCCCTCATGCACATGTTTACGCAACTATGCAAATTTGTCTGGATAGGCCCTAATGAACCAATGGTTATACAGTTATACAATTTGTTTGGATAAGCCATATGATTCTTTAATATGATTGGTTTATACATTTAGATCCGTCAAGAACTGAAGGCAAGAACCTATCGTATTAAATCAATACATACATTTGGAAGTATAGAAAATTCAGCTACAAAGAACAGACCTATGATTTGACGTTTTCCCAACGAAATAGCGAATCGCTCGGGAAGCGTAATCGTATTCCTGTGAACATGGCGCGCGGCAGCAGTGCTGGTTTTGACAGGCATATCACGATTTTTTCGCCGGAAGGCCGGCTTTACCAAGTAGGTAAGGATAAAAAAAACGCATCTCAAACACAACGCGAACAATTGTCAGATTATTGGGATCATCGCTTGTACGGATCACCTACTTGTGCTACATTATGTACGTCGATGACTCTGCGTGATCTGCATTTTGAAATTTGTTAAAGTGTTTTTTTTCCTCATATCTCGCGCAGAATACGCTTTCAAAGCCATCAACCAGGGCGGCCTGACGTCCGTAGCCGTCAAAGGGATCGAGACGGCTGTTTTCGCGACACAGAAGAAAGTGCCTGTAAGTTAACCTCTTAAAGATCTTTCTACCTGACTTCTATCACAGAAAATTGTTCAATTTAACTCTTTTTAATTTTTTGTATGCCTTACCTTAAAAATTAAAATTTTGTTAGAAATGATTTTCTGGTATTTAGAAACATGTTTCAAATAATATTCCTATTGGAGTAATGTATTGTTTTACTTTACAGGACAAGCTACTTGATGCCACCAGCGTCACACATGTGTTTCAGCTGACCGAAAATATCGGTTGCGTCATGACTGGTATGATAGGTAAGTTTGGATAACTTTTGATTGAGTCGAATCATGTGTTATTTTTCAAGTCCTAAGACCTGTTTCATAAACTTCGATTAACTTGAGAAAAAGAGAGAAATCGACTAATTAAATTTATGAATTGCTAACTATAAAACTTAAAACTGATTGTACCTAGCTTAATTCTTTTACTTAAAAAATTATAAAAAGTATTATATTTTACATGAATATAATTTGCAGAAAATGAACAAGTAAAATAATATGATCAAATTACAATTTTTTAAGTTAATCAGAGTTGGTGACCAGTTCTTATCAAAATTGCCAGATTAGAAGATTTTTTTGGAATGATGAAAGGTTTAGAGGAATTTTTAGAATTTTAGGAATTTAAAGTGGAAAAAGATCTATATTTTTAGGGGAGTCATATTGGATTTATAATATATTCTTTTTTTATTACATATAAATATAATAAAATATATTATTTTAACATTTAAAACCTCTTGATACATTAATTCCTGTTTCACAGCCGACAGCAAGTCCCAAGTACAACGCGCGCGATATGAAGCGGCTCATTTCAAATATAAATATGGCTACGAGATACCTGTGGACGCTCTATGCCAGCGTGTTGCCGACATTAGTCAAGTATATACGCAGAATGCAGAGATGCGACCCCTTGGATGTTCCATGATGCTAATCGCGTACGATAAGGAGAAAGGTCCATGTATTTACAAGGCGGATCCGGCAGGATATTTCTGTGGTTATAGAGCGATTTCCGTCGGAGCAAAGCAAACTGAAGCTAACTCCTATCTCGAAAAGAAATTGAAGAAGAAACAAAATTACGATTACGATGAGACTATACAACTAGCTATTACTTGTCTGTCTACAGTCTTGTCTGTAGATTTTAAACCAACTGAAATTGAAGTGGGAGTTGTGTCAAAGGATAATCCCAAATTCCGGTAATTAATGAAAGTTCTAATTTGAATGTTTCATAGGAAAATCTTATTTTTATTGTACTTTTCTTTATTGACAATTTTTCTGTTACAGTATATTGACCGAGCAAGAGATTGATAAACATTTAACCGCAATCGCCGAAAAGGATTGATAATGTTGTATAAAATTCATAAGAAATAAACTTTTCCTGCTTAATACACTTTTTTACTTAATATTTAACGAATTATACATGAGATAAAAAATTTGTGCAAGAAAAGGTTCATGGCGTTAATAAACGCTGTTGCGTTCATATCAAAAATTTTTGTTTCCTTTATTGTAGCATTAGCCATAAAAGTAAAACATTAAAGTTATCCTTAATTTATTTTCCTGCTGCAGTCGCCAGTGGATTTCTTAGAACCAAGATCACGGAATCACCACGCAGGAACATTTTTGGAATAAATCTGTCTTTGTTAACTGGTTTCGCCTGAAATTTTGAGATTAGTATGGAAATTATCATCTATTGAAAGGTGCTTATATTTACTTTTTAATTAATTTTTTGTCAGATTTTTGTAAAAAACTGAAATATCCTGAATGTATCAGACTATTGTATCTTAAAGTATCAACATCAATTAATTAGACTCTCATTCTCTTAAATTTGAAACTTATTTAACATTGAGATGATAATTTGAAATATTAAAAATATAATTACAGGATGATTACTTATCATTGATTGTCCAAAATTAAAAATAAAATTTTTGGACTATTCAACAATAAAATCAGAGTATTAATCCAATAGAATTAAATTATTATTGTAATAAAATTTGTTAATAAAAATTACTTATATTTAATTGATTTTTTCCAACTAGTTTTACAATAACTACAATATCTTGAATGTATTATATTTATTATATCTCATAGTATGATATTAGTTAATTATTCTGTTCCTTTTAAATTTAAAGCTGACTTGGTATTGAGCTGATAATTTTTAAATATTAAAAAACATAATTACAAGTAGAAGAAGGTGGTGAATAATTGCAACTGACTATCCAAAGTTTAAAATAAATTGTAATAAATTTAAAATAAAATACTTAATAAAATTACTCAATAATAGAATCAGATTCAAGTAATCTGTTAAAAGTAAATGATTATTAATATGTACCTTTTTCTTGCCTTTCCCGGTGCGTGGAAGTTCCGTCCACATTTCCTTTACATTTTCCAAAACCATATTGCAATGTCTGTCAAAGGCTTTTACACGTCCTAATAATTTTTTGTTGTTTCTACAATTTATTAATACTTGGGTATTATTCTTGACGGATTGTGTTAGAACTGAGAGAGGCCCGGTGTTGAATTCCTCTTCCTCTCTCTTCGCCAATTCCTCTGGAGTCATTTCAGACTTCGGTTTTGTCAGAGAAGACCTAACGAAAAAAATTAGTATATTACATAACATACAGTATAAAAAATTTTATGTCAACTTTTCATAAATAACACAAACGAAATTCATGATTACTGCGCACTAATTGAGGTTACGTCTAGTACAAGTCATAATAAATTAACACTAAATATTAAAATCTGAATAAAAGTACATAATATGTATTAAACAAGTACTTAACTTACATTTTGTGATGTTTTTATTAAACAATATTGATTATTATCAATTTTTTCACGATTGAAAGCTCTAGAATACTCTAAAAGTTTACAACGCTTTGCTCCCTACCGACAACTATAGTGCTGCCATCTAATAAGCCCGGCTCATTCAAATGAATTGTAAAATATACAGGGTGTCAGCGAAAATTTTCCGACGCTCTCGTGGCTTGATAGAGCAAGTCAAACTGCGCAAAAAGTCCTTTACTATTTTTCAAAATGCGCAATAATTACCGAGATAAAAATTAGTAAAGTCGGCCGAATAAGCGCGTATTTTCCTTGGCTACCGTGCGCGGGGACCGCCCAGAGGTCACCTAATCAGGAGCAGGCGGCGCGACGAGGATGGAGCTAGTATAAGCGACAATGGATACAGGCGAGCGGCAGTTGACACTCGGGCTTCGGCAAGGTTTTCGTTTAAAATTTGTATATTTTATTCGTCTGGCCAGTTGTCACTTGGGCTTCTGTAAGATTTTCGTTTGAAATTTGTAAATTTTATTCGTCTGGCCAGTTGTCACTTGGGCTTCTTTACAAAGGCTTGACGTTGCTAGATGAGGTAGTACAACGAGATAAATGTAAATTTATCCTTTGCTTAATACGTATTAAACAAAAATTTGTATTTCTCTCAAAAACCTTATAATCAAAATTTCACTCGAAAGCTTTGCTTTAATATTTTTAGAAAATATTTGTTTTATTTAAAAAAAAATTATATAAATATACTATAAATAAAAAAATGTCCCAAGTATGAAGTATTAACAGGTACGATTTTAGCTATATTTCAGAAATTTTATAAACAAAGAACTCTACTTGATTAATGCCACCACTTAACCCCGCACTTCAAAACGCGAGCTGTCACAATAGTCTCGCGAAATTCGCGCCGCGATCTTGATCGACTTTCTCAACCGCGTCAGCCAATCGGCATCGCGAAAAGGAGGCAACAATGCGTGCAATACTCTCGATATATCTCGCCGTGAAGACCAATTTCTCGCGTCCTCACCAACTTTTTGATACAGGAGGAGAGGACTATATTTAATTATAATAATTGTAATATATATATTTAAATACTTTTTAATTTTTTGTTAATTGATGGAAATAAAGATATGGGACAAAAAATTGTATATTAATCTGAAATTTTGCTGTAAACAATATTCTGCCGGTTGAATTAACCGCTAACTAATTAAACATGGAAGTTTATTGATTTAACAGCGATAACTGTAAAATTTCTAACGAATTTACTCTTTTATATAATCAAAGCCACAAACATTGAAAAATTACTTATCCCCTCTCCCTTCGTGAACTTTGAACCAAATTTTGTTTGTTCGACTGATGTAACGTTGTGTAAGGTTATATGCACTTGTGTGCCTGTTATCTACAGAAAAATGTAGTTCACGTATACACGAAGGGGAAGATCAATATCGACATACATTTATTATATCATAATCATCAATCATAGCAAAATTGCGTCGCAGAGCAATTGTTCACCGAGCTTTAGTGCACAATGTTTGCGATAGGTAAGTACGATCACACTATTACGTCGTAAACATTTAATATTGTTATTATCATCATTTTTAATGAATTCTAACAGTAATGCCACGTGATATATAGATAAATTTTCTTTTTCTTTTTTNTTTTTTTTTTTTTTTTTAAGAAATAAGCATATTTTTTATATTTACTAAAGATAAAGATTTATCAAATTTTTTAATTTAAATAATACAAAATAAAAATTATAATATGATGAAAATTATAATATAATTGATAATATTCTGTATTGCAATAATATTTTTTTCGTGTAAAATGTTATGTAAAGAAAGAGAAGATTATGTAATAAAATGCATAGTGATGAAAAAAATATAATCTGTGTATAATATTGCAATTTTAGAATATAATCTGCTATATAAACAGTATATTTCTTGTAATTTTCTTTTTTTTTTTATATAACATCAGAAACATTCTAAGGAATGGATGATCTAATTCCATGAATTTGTAACAGGTGATGAATCATGGGACAAAGACGAATATGAAACGAAAGATAACAACACATCAGCATTTGATCCAATTGGTTAGATCTATATAATAGTATCTTTCGATATCTAACAAAATGCTTTTAATAAAATTTAATTGTTTTGCAGAACATCAACATATAAGATATAATCCATTAAGAGGAGAATGGGTACTGGTGTCACCACATCGTATGAAGCGGCCTTGGGGAGGTCAAATAGAACCTAGTACAGATGAGGAGTTGCCAGATTATGATCCCAATAACCCACTTTGCCCAGGAAACATTAGAGCTAGTGGAGAAGTCAGTTGATTATTTATATTTTGTCTGTAATATACGTTTTACCATTTTGATTTCTATAACTGAAACATTAATTCTTGATTTTATTTGATAAAAGAATATTTTACTATAATTATTTTAATATTGCATTATTGCCTACATTTTCATTCATATTGATATTATTCTTTATTTATAGGAAATTTTTGTAACAACAAAATTCCAAATTTTGTATTTTATGATACTAGAAATTTGATAGGATAAACCCCTAATAAAATCCAATCCCTCATTATATTCATATGCAATTAATGGCTTTCTAAAAATGTAATCTAAAGTTTGTCATTTTTGTCATTTTGTTATTACATCATTCAAGATTTCTGTTTTATATTATAGGTAACTCCACTATACCAAAATACGTTTTCGTTCGTGAATGACTTTCCTGCTTTATTGGAATCCGTGCCGGATCCACCAAAATCGGATGATGAACTCTTTCAAATGGGATCTGCTAAAGGTACCTGCAAAGTGATGTGCTTTCATCCAAAATCAAATGTAACAATAGCGTTAATGACAATTCACGACATTAAAGAAGTGATCAAGCAGTGAGTAACATTTGATAAATATACATTAGATACTTGTCATTAGATACTTTCGAAAGATAAATAAATGCAACACGATTACAAATGCAACAGGTGGATCTTCGAGTTGTTAGAGTTGGGTAAGAAGTGGACCTGGGTCCAAATATTTGAGAATAGAGGTGCTCTGATGGGCTGTAGCAATGCACATCCTCACTGTCAGATATGGTCCAGTTCATTCTTACCGAACGAAATTAGAATAAAAGATGGATATCTCAGGGATTACTATATGCGTAACAAGAAACCTCTTCTCATTGATTACATGCAGAAAGAAATTATAAAAAAGGTTAGTTATTACAGATGTGCATTTTAAAATGATATAAAAAAAGCAAGAAATTACTTATTTTAGTAAAATTAATTTTTTATGCGATTTTAAATAAACTGTTAACTGAATTTACAGGATCGTATTGTAATGGAGAATCGTGATTGGGTAATCGTAGTACCGTTCTGGGCAGTTTGGCCGTACGAAACTATGGTATTACCAAAAAAGCAAGTAACTAGAATGCAAGACCTATCGGACAGCCAACAAGAATCTCTAGCTGTCATCATGAAGAGATTATGTACAAAATATGATAATCTCTTTCATTGCTCTTTTCCATATTCGATGGGATGGCATGGTATATAATTATTATTAAATATTCTATTTATTACCTTTGTACATTTTAATATAGTTCATAATTACTGATTTATTATTATGTAATTAAAGGCGCTCCAATGGGTCCATACAAGCAGAATCATGATTATCCGTATTGGACTTTTCATGGGATGTACTTGCCACCTTTATTACGATCTGCTACCATAAAAAAGCACATGGTCGGATACGAACTTTTAGCTCAAGTACAGAGGGATCTGACACCAGAACAAGCAGCAGAAAAATTAAGAAATTTATCAGATTCTCACTACAAATATCCGGAAACTAGTTTAGCTATAGAAGATATAGAAAAATATTCGAATTAAGTATATGTAAAGGAGATATATATTTTCTATAATTATTTATATCAAAATCTAAAAACATAAATTTTTATCAAATATAAAGATGAGAAAGCGCTATTATTAGTCATCAACGGGTTTTGGTGTCTAATAATATTTTTCATGTAAATTTTTACAATTATTTTTACAAATGTTAGTTCACACAAACTGCCGATTATTTGTCGGTTTTTAAAACACAGTTTTTAATTAGAGCTAGAGTATGTAATATCACAAGTTAAACTGATAAGCAATTTAATATATTTTATGCTAACAAATATTTTCAAAACACTGTAAAGAACTAGTGAAAAATATCTCTTTACATTCTGTGTGGGAATTTTATCGATTCGATCAAGATCATGTGGTAATATTCCTTATAAATTTTTATATTATCTTGATGGTATATTCAATAAAAAATATATTAAACAAATATATCAACATATGATATATGATCTTTATTTAATATAATATAAATCAATATTTAGGAAATTTTGGATTAACCTTATTACTCCAAGCATGGATACCTCCGATTATGTCTCTTATTTTTAAAGTGTCTTCGGTAAATATTTTTTTAAAATATTGAGCAGCCTTTTGCGAATCATTACCACGTCTGCACAGAAGATACACTGAAAGAGTAAATACAATGATCTAAGATTGTATTTTTGCACATAAAAAATAATTGTAACTAAAGAATTAGAATATAGACATACTTACAATCTACTGAATGATGCTCTTCTTGTATTTTTTTTATTTTGTCCTTTATTAGCTTCAAATTGTGATCCTTACTAAGTTGTGTGAAAGGAATGTTAATGGAATCCTGTAAGTGACAGATTTGATATTCTTCAGGTGAACGTACATCGATCAGTACGTGAGGTTTTGATTCGATTTCCACGATCTGATTATATTCCTGAACTGATATTCTCTCTTCTTTCTTTAGTAAATTTAAATTAGGCTCTTTGTCATTAGCTTTCGCGCCGCAAAATTTTTCATAGTCTATTAATTCATGTATAACACGATGTTCTCCGCAAATCACACAATTTGCATCTTTTGGACGTAAACGTACATTGTGGAATTTAGTTTCCATTCCATCGAACAGTAATAGTCGTTCCGAAATTACGTCGGGCATATCAAGTATTATTTTCATTGTTTCCAATGCTTGTAATACACCAATTGTTCCCACAGCTAATATCCAATATGAGAAATAAAGAAAATATTAGCAGGGTTGGATTAATCTATTTTTATATTTATTTTCTTAACTAAATTAAGTTAAAGTTAATGGCTTATAAAATTAATTTAATTACATTAAAAGTTACGTGAACAAAAAACTAATTAGTTAAAAGTTACGTTAAGATTAAGTTAAATTAAAAGTTAATTTTGAAAAGCATATTAAATTAAAAATTTGTAAGCTTTTAAAATTAGATTACTCAAAACAATTATAATATAGATCAATTTTGATATTTTATATTTGTAAATGAAGTTTATAACAAAGAAATAACAAAAATATTGTTTATATGAGAATAAATGCTTTTGCGTTTATAATTTTTTCTTTTATATAAATTTTTAATTTTGGAAAAAAATTATTAAAGCTTAATGTTTGAAAATAACTAATTAAAGTTAAAAATTAAATAAAAATTAAATTAAAAGTTGTTAATTTTGTAACTTTAATATTTAACTTTTTAACTACCTAACCCTAAGTATTAGAATATGTACACCTATAAATTATGAGATATATATAGAAATATAAAGAAAATATTTATAAAAATTGAAGAGCTTACCTGCACCAAGAACACCTCCATCCCCACAGTTTGTTACAGTTTCTGGAGGCGGTGGTTCAGGAAATATGCATCTATAACAAGGACCATTGTTGTAATTAAACACTGATAAATGTCCTTCAAATCTCAATGCTGATCCAGAAACCAGCGGTTTGCCACTCAGAACACATGCATCATTCAACAAATAACGAGTGGCTACATTGTCTGTGGCATCTATTACAATATCATACTGCCTTATGATATCCAAAGCATTTTTACTGTCTAGTTGGATTTTATATGGAGTGACCTTTACATAACTATTTAGTCTGCAAGAATAAGAATACAAAATCTTAATTAAAAATAAGAGACTATTACTGCAAAAATTTCAGTTATGTCTGCAAAAAGTTATTTTTCATATTTTTAATTTTAAGCTAGTTTATTCTATTTTAATTTAGTCTAGTTTGAATTATACAAATAATTTGTAATGTCATTATACCGATTGAGACTTTCTGCTGCTGCAATCACTTTGGCGATACCGATACTTGTTTCTGTGTACAATAGCTGTCTATGAAGATTGTTTATTTCAATATCATCGTAGTCTACTATGCCAATGTGACCAACACCAGCACATGTCAAATACAATGCCGCAGGGCAACCAAGACCTCCAGCTCCTACAATAAGTACAGAGCTATCTTTTAGCTTCTTTTGACCTAAAAAAGATCAGAATCTATTAGAAAATAATTATATGACTTCCCTTTTTATATATAACATACACATAAGAGTACTGTTAATATTTTTCTGTATATACGAGTATTCATGATTTATTACAAAATTTAGTAGATTTTATCAAGAAACTCAGATGTACTTTTTCTTTATAAGATTAATCTCATGTGACATACCTTTCACTCCAACTTCTGTCAAAAAAAGCTGTCGACTGTATCTACAAATTTCATCATTGTTCAAACCATATTCTTGCATAACTTGTTTTTCGTGTCGCAAATGAGCTAATTTAGCCTCTTTTATGCGCAGCAATTCACGCAACTTCGTAATTTCTGCTACTAATTCGTCCTCACATGTGTTTATCAATACGTTGTCCATTATATAACAATAGAATAATTTAGTTTTATCTTTTTAGATAAATAATTCTTGAATTTTTCTAAAAATTGAAAGATAATATAATTATCAAATAAAATCAATTAAGAATTATATTAATAATACCGGGAAAATATTTAAAATAAAAGTCTCAGACTTGTATCAAAGTATATTCATATTCATATTCCAAAATCATTTGGTTAAAACAAGATTTGGAAAGTTAAAATCGTAAATTGATATTATAAAAAGAACAATACATAAGTCATATAAATTTTTTATGTCAGTTAAGTTTCTTCAACTTACCACTAAAATCTTTCGACACAATTCGTCTAATCTTAGTCGTGAAAAATAATTTTTTGTATAAAGTTTTGGTTGTTGAATGCGATATTTTGAGGTTAGAACCATTGGTTCTAACCTCAAAAAAAAATTTATTTAACTGTCAGTAGTATCAGCACGTGAGAGAAATCTTGCATATGCGCAGTAACACAAGTCTTTGAAGCGCGTAAAAATAGCAGATTATGATTTAAATGTATTTAAAAGCAGATAATAATAAAAAATAATTATTGTTTAATAATAATGATAATTTATTATTGTTTTGAGATTGGAGAGAATATTGTCACATATAGTATATAAATAGTTGTGGAAACAAATATAAATTTTATGACGTTTAAAACAATTTATAAAAACAGCAAATTGTTGCTCTCTTTGTGAAGTGTTAAGGATACTTTTATTCCGTTACAATTTTTATAGAACCAAATCATTACGTCAAAATCGCATTTAAAAATAATATTACAAAATTTTAATAATTTAAAACATTCTAACAAAAAAAATTTGTTTTTTTTTTTTCAATTATATCGTTTTACTAGTATACATTTATAGGCTCGTAAAATATATGTATTTTAATTTTTGGTAATATAATGATGAAAAGCATAAATAATTGTGTCTTCATCATGAAGTACAATTCAAACAAAGAATAATTTAATATTTGCAGAAGGATCAATATGCAAAACAAGAGAAATACTATTGTATATTTCAGAAAATTTACTATTGTATATATTTATATATATTGATACTATGGTATTAAAAAAATAAAATATAAGAATGAAATAAGAAAGAATAAGAACGAATATTCAATTGAGAAATGATAGATTTATTACATTTTAAATATGGAAAGTACGTTTATTTATTTGTCTATTTTTCTTTTAAGTTATTATACACGTAAGTGGTTTAAAGACTGAGGATTAAAAAGTAAAAATCAGAACTGTATTGTTTTAAAAACTCTTATAACTCCTAATTGTCCACTAAGCTCGCTCCAATATTTTTACACGATGTGGAAAGTTGCGTAAATGCAGTATTGGCAGTGCATGTGCGGTTTAATCTATCTATAGTTAATATTGATTTTATTGGACAATATTGGATGATATTGGTTATGTCACATCAACAACATCATTGCAAAACATGACGGTGATGTTTTCTGCTATGGGGGTTTCTTCTAGCATTTCATCGTTGAAATTTGCAGCAGACATTCCGCAAAGTTTATCGTCGACCGAATTTATCGAACAATTTAAGACAGATTTGCGTGAGATATTTGTAACAATTCTTTAATACCCTGCGCGCCTAGCAACCGCTTCGCGCATGAGTGTGGGGACGGTGCAGACGGTTCCTGGTTCCTGCGCGCGAGGCGCACGGTACGAGGGCGAGAGCACGCGACGAGTGTCGTCGGGGAAGGATACGTCCGGGGGTGCCTGCTGGAGCAAAGTGGCACGGCGACGACGTCTCCGGCACCCTCGACGTCTCCGACGGTAGACGTCCGGCAAGAGAATTATGGTGCGAGCTGCGAGGGATCGAACATTCGACGCATCGTTCGTGGCGGCCACTCTGACGTTCACGTTGCTGTTGCTCGTCTATCAAGTAAGAACGATGACGGCGGGCGCGAGATACGCCTCGCTATAAACTATGTCGCTCCCATCCGCAGGGCGCGAACGCGTAACCGCGTCTCGCGCGCGCAGGAGAGAGAGAGAGAGAGAAAGAGAGGCAGAGACAGAGACGCATTTACGTCGCCGGAGGCTCCCGTCTGTCCGCATCCTCTCTCGTCCGTACAACCCCTTGCCCGTTCGCTTCCTCCACCGCGTTCCCGATCAATACGCGCCCGCTTCGCCGTGTTTGCCATTCATGCGTAAGTCTTTTCCACACTCCTTTTAATCCATTAATGGCCGGCGGTTTTTTCATTTCTGGGATGATTTTATTATAAATAGAACAGTCTTTTAATTTTATAATAAATATTGTAATAAATAAAATAATTTATTAAGTCACTTTTTCAATTTTTTCTTTTTTTTTTGTAATTTCTATAAACACGCGTGTTCTGTGAACCAAAGCTTCTGAGATAGTATGTTGCTGTAAAACATCAATTATAAATTGAAAAATTAAAGGAGAAGTTGCACTTGACATGACGCAAATATTAATTTCTTTTTTTAAATACTTTTTTCTTGCGTGTTTTCAATTATATAAAATGATTTTTAGATATATTTAAATGTCTGAAAAAATGTTTAACATATGGACTCTTGATGCAATGTTAGAAGCGGATAATTAAGAAATAATTAAAAGAATTTGCTAAGTAATTAAAAGAAGTTGCTAAAAATTTTTATTTTTTTTATCATCCTCTGTTTGTAGCCTTAATCTGAAATAGATAAAAAAAATTGCACTGTTTTCTAGAAGATAAATGTTGTGCAATAATTTTCTTTTTTTTCTTAGACTTAATTTTAATAGTTAATGTGTAATAGCAAAGTTTTTAACTGCGTTTCTATTTTCGTATAAAAATTGCAATTTTTTAAGTGTGAAATCAGTAAAGATCTACATTGAGAGAAAAAATTACAAAATTTTTATAAATTTTTTTAATAGTTGCAATGAAATATTTACTAAATGTAAATAAATATTTATTTACATTTAGTACATTTTTTTTATTAAGTAAATATATGTACCGTAAATAAATATTTCATTGCAACTATTAAAAAAATTTATAAAAATTTTGTAATTCAAAACAAATTCAAACAAATATTTATTAAAATTTAGTAATTTTTCTGTCAGTGTACTTATTTAAATAATTCTAGGAAACAAGAGAGATCTTTAAGAAATAAAAATAACATTGATTTAATTAAAATTTTCCGTATTATAAGTATGGCCTTTAATGGGTTAACTATCCATTGTTTTACAATCCTTTTTGATTCATAGAAGATTCAGTTGCCGTGGAAATCGCGCCTGTTTTCGTGAACATCTCATTGGATCGTGCTAGAGAGATTAGTCTTTTTTATAATTTTTTTGAAATAGGACATAAATTAGTAGAAATAATTATTGATAAAATATTTCATATTATTTGTATTGATCACTCCAAACTTGGATTAAAATATCGTTCGATATTTTAGTTACTGCTTTATGTGTATATATTAGATACAACAGCAATCTCTTTTTATAGTTTGAATATAGAATTGAATGTTTAAGCTATAAAATATGATTGAATATATAAATCAATAAAGAAAAAGGGAGGCAAGAGGAAGGGAAGGAGAAAGAGAGAAAGAAAATGCTGTTTTTGTATACTACTTGGATACTTCATCTGTATTATTATAATTGATTCGCTTATCATTAAAAAATTTATCATTAAAAGAAATATATAATTATATACATCCTATAATTATATTATCCTATTTTTATAATCGTGTAATAATTATATCTTATATTGTCTTTTAAGGTGTCTTCTGAGGAATGTATCGGAGGGCATGTGTAAGTATTTTCTTTATAAACATTATAATTGTGAATACAAAACTGAAAAATGTGGAGCAAATCATAAATAAAGAGATGTAAATTTGTTGTTTTTTTAGCTGTTCTCCTCCAAAGGAATGCTGTCCTTATGGCTGTTGTTACAGTGTCTTCACACCAGTGCATCCTCATGTTTCAGAAATGTTCAATTTCTTGATTTGGACTTATTGGTATCTATGGTTCGTATATTTTTTCAATCATTTTTATATTATTGAATGACAGCATTGAGTGAAAAGGAAATAAGTTTCTTGTCCTTTTTACTTGTAACAATTTTAAGATTAAGTGATATTTTTAGAGCAGATGATTTAGAGCAGTTTGTTCTAATAAATATGCACGTATCATAATTCCACCTCCTGCATAATGGCTCCCTCGTAAAAAAAAGAATAGATAGAATCCGATAGAAAAAATCTTATTGTTTTAAATATGGACTTTGGTTCGTGAATTTGCAAATGTGAATCGTTTTCTATTGTTTTCTATTATTTTCTATTGGAAATTTTTACCAGAATTACTTTATCATTATACAGATTGAGTAGCAGCTAAGTATTTTGTTTTACAGGGTAGCAGTGCTCGCAGCCTTAGCTATAGCCGCAACATGCGGCTTTTGGCTGTGGAAACGTCGTCGTGCAGCACTATCCGACGACGGCACATCTTCGGAAAGAACTTCTACGGGACCGTGGTATCCGCCTCCTCATTATAGCCGATGTAGTTCCTTTATACAGGCATTACCACCACCGTACAATGAGGTATTTATCTATAATTCACATGTTTACATATCAAAAATCCATTAATAAGAATAGTCACTAATAATTGATTTTCTTTAATGATCTTACGATTACTAAAAAAAACTAATTTAATCGCAAAGTCATTGAAGAAAGTCAATCATTGCAATTTACACATTTTCTCTCCTATATTGTACTAACATATAATTAAATATCAAGTTAAAATTCAAATTAAAATTTTAGTTAAAAATTAGAGCTAGTAAAGTTTGTTATTAATTTATCTCTTTAAAGCTCTTATTGTGAATAATTCTTCTGTTTCAATTATTTAATGTTTGTAAATGATTGGAATGTGATATTTTTATTAACATAAAATTGACTTCAAATAAAAAAATTATTGTTCTGAAAATATTACAAATATAATAATATAGTTTACATATAGAAATAAAATATTTATTTTTTTATATTATAATAATACATAATATAAATTCTATCGTGCAATTTATGCTTAGGTGACTGCAAAACCAGATCTTTATCCCTTAGTAATTGGCTATGACGATAGCACGGGCAAAGGCACTTCTGGTTTTGTGATGCGCTACTTCAGATCGTTATCACATGCAAGCACACTGGATTCATTAAGCTCTAGTTTTATGTGCAATATGGTGAACGAAGCGAATACTATTATTCCACCACCGTACTCTTGTAATAATAGCGTCGACGAATTGTCGGCGGTGGAATGCGAAAGAAGAGAGACGGGTGACGTTGGTTCCATCGTCTCTTTGACAAATCATAGAACAACCTCTGACATATCAAGCCTTGGTGCTCAATCGCCTTGTTCTCCACCGAGGGCTACCAGCCCAACGATAGAAGTACGTTTCTATAATCAGTGTTGCTTAGATAAAAAATTATCTAGATAAAAAATAAAATTATATATCGTTTTAGATAATTTTAAGATAATATCCGTTGAGCAAAACAATTTAGGATAAAAGAAATATATTTATATTTTTATTTATATCTTCATTATGAATATCTTAAAAAGTTCTTCAAATAATTCAATCAGACAAAAAATGTTACTCTTTTCATTTAGAACGCAAATAAAAATCGATCAAAGTTGAAAAATATAGAAGGAATATATAACTCACTTTATAATGACTAACAAAGTTGTTCTTATAAAATTTCTTCAATGAAATAGGATAATCTTTGCGCTACTATTTTCTGATGTATTATTATTACTTAAAAAAATTTTCCCGTTAGGATAAATGGTAACTTGGAAAGTGAAATATTAAGAACAATACTTTATTTCGTTGTTGTTTACATTAACTTAGATAATTTAAAAAAAAATAAGGTTTCTTTACTTACGTATGGATATAATACATACATTTCAATAATTTAGATGAAAATAAGGATAATTATTTTGTTTATTTAAATAATTATCTAGATAATTTTATAGATACCTTTTTTTAGATAATTTTATAGATTATAGATAACAGTAAACAATTATAGTAAATTATAATTGATGTTTACATTTGTTACATTGATGTCACAAAAATGTATATGCGAACTATTAATCTCACGATGTTAATTTTTACTTTCATTATTTTCCAGTTGCGAGAATTATTGGATAAGATACAGCAACTTCCTCATTTGTCTAACGGACACTCCACCACCGTGCATTGTCAACAGAGCCAAGCCCCGGTCTTGTATGTAACAAACAGCGATGGTACTACGCAACAACGGCCTTTGAGTCCCAGCGATGTCGGTTCGTATAAAGTTAGGAGACCAGGAACCAGGCTGTACATGCCGTTGGGATTGCCGAATTCGCGAAGCAAAACGAAGCGATGGTTGTCACGCTCCGCACCGACAACGCCTTCGGGTACAGTACCAATGTCTTTCTTACCGGGACAGAGCAGGAGGCCCTCAGAGGCCGACAACAACAACCAGCAGGCGGTGCCACTGCTTTACGAGCAAGACGAGAATGAAAACAACAATGCGGATCAATCGTCGTCAGGTATTCCATTGCTCGCTGAACAAGAGGAAGAACGACAATCGACATGACATGGTGTCTAAATCGTTCGTGCCATTTAATACTCGACATCGCAATGACTTCGCGTGAGGATGGTCGATATTTACACATACACCACACACACACACACACACACACACACACACACACACACACAGATTTAAATATTTTTTAATATGGCTCTGATACATTCATCATGTTTGTTATCATAAAATATATCATAAAATTATACACACTCGGGGCGTATTTAAATATTTATGCAATGTGTGAAAAGTCTTAAATTTTATTTATTATAAATTAACATTAAATTATTTTTTTATTATTTATTTATATTTTTATTACTATATTTATATAACTATCTATTTATATTTGATTTAAATAATACATATATATATATATACACACATAGGCACACATATGAAATATGATATTAAAATAACTATATATATTACTGTAAAACTCTAAATTTTAGTAAAACTTAAATTTGTTCATAAATTTTAAGATTTACTAAGTTTTTTTGGTAGTCAAAAAAATGTAATGTCAGAGGTTTATTAATATTGGTAAATATTAAGACTTATTAACTGTACAAAAAAAGTCAGGATAGATTTTATAGTACAATAAGATATATGTATATGGTTATTTAAATACTAAATCAATAACAAACCCAGGCCAAAAATAACGAGCTATCAAGATGTAAGTTTACCTTATATTTATTTTGTTAACAATAACAATTAAATCGTCTTAATTATTGTTAATAAAATAAATAGTTAACTTACATTTTGTATAATAGTGGAAGCTCGTTATTTTTGGCCTGAAGTTATTGTCGATTAATTACTTTGTAAATACGAGCGATAATTTATTATTATATGATTATTTGTTTAATATATATTGTTAATATATATTTAGTTAATATGCACATAATATATGCGCACGTGTTCAATTATTTTTTAATTTAAAGAGAATTGACTCAATTGAATAAATTACAGCAAAATAAAATAATGCCAATAAGAAATCGATGTTCGCGTATACAATAATATTATCATTAAAAAATTACATACAGACAGTTCTATGTATTTGAAGCATCTTCATCTCTAACATTAATTTTTGTATGTTATAAACATGTTTAAATATGACTTGCCGCTCATAAGATCACAAGCCGCATTACCATCTACATTTTTTATCGCACTGCAGTGTTCCATGTATGTAAGTCTCAATTTATATTTTATGTTACGACATCCTTGCGAAGCGTTATTTTATTATAACAGACTGTTTATACTTACGAATTACGGCATATTTTACAAATACCTGACGAATATCTGATTTGAATTTTTAACTTGTGGAAGTGTATGATTACCGTGCGACTCGCATCAACTACGTCAAATTGATTTAACGAAAGAGGTAATTACTATTCAACAGTGAGTCATAAATTCATCATTCGAGACATTTATTTATTTTCTAATTTTATATTTAATCTTTCACATATATCCAAATTTAGTTTTATTTAATCATCAAATAATCATAATTCTAATAGCGAATTTGATTAGATGCACTAGTGCGTATTAATGCACATTAAAGCCATCGTACACAAATTGATGCAAAGATACATGTGTTTAATATAAATATATAAACGGGTTACCGCAAAATCTTGAATATATATTTTATTGTGCTATAATTGTATTAGGTAAAATATGTATTTCATCGTTTGAGATATTTGCATTTTACTTTTACACTTAGATTAGGTCAACGGCTTTAATGTGCATCAATTCGCACTAGTGCAGTCCAATTGAATTCGCTATTAATCACAGACATATATACGCCCCGAATGTGCCTATTTTATGTAATAAGGTATACATGACGCCTATACGAGATATTGTTAATCGATTTTCCGATTACTGTAAACCGATAAATGCCGCCTACCTTTTTAAATTAAAAATCTCAAGAAATTTGAAAGGACTTTACGACTGTCGTCGGCGAAGTGACTCAAGGCCTTATTCGCAATTTTAGAATTCAATTCTACAATCGCACTCTTGAATAGTTATGACATTAAACATTAACTTTTTAGCTGCGGTACGCTTCAAATGAAAAACCGTCCTCTGTGTGGAACACAATAGTTACAGTCGGTCGAAACACAATCGATTTTAAAGCTAGAACCGAGTGGATAATTTAAATGTCCCATACAAGACGTTTGCTTGCGCACGTGGTGTTGGAAAAAAATTAAAAAGTAAATTTCTGTCTAATCCGTTTATTTTAATAGTATATTTTTAGAAAATCTTAAGTAATAACTAATAAACAGAATAATATATATAATAAATATAATAAATTTAACGCATGAATATTATACATTTTTAGTTATCAATTATAAATTTGATATTAACTGATTATTAAATCTGTCAAAAACAGATTTTATATAACGTTTATTATAACATTTTATCGATAGAATACCAAAGAAAATATAACAGAATTTGCAATGCTAATAGAATATAATGGCAGAGCAGAATTCACAGACATACATTAGTACGTTTTCTGCAGCTAAAGAGTTAAAATATTTAATTATCGTGATAAATAAATACGCTGTTTGCTTCTCGGAGAAAAGTAAAAGAAACAAGTCTTAAGACTCCTTCTAATTCTATGGTTTTCAACTGACACTGTTGATATGACTATATGATTTTTTGCCACTTACATTTAATATAGACTTCGCTTCTTTTCAATAAATATCCCAAGCTTGCGAGAACAAAACGATATTGTATTTTTTATGCGATGGAAAATTATGACACACGTAAATTGTGTATTATTATGTCAGAATGGGAAATAGAAGATTTTTATCGCTATTTTCCATAAATGTGTATTTCCATGAATGCGTATTACTTGATGATGTGCAAATTTGCGAAATAACATAAACTGATTTGTGTTAGGATAGTACAATGACAGTAAAATAAAGTAAGAAGAATGTTTTATGCTTTACTTACAAAACTGGAAAAATAGTTTTAATTTTAATTTTTAAGATTACAGAACATGCATACATCGAAATTTATTGGTGCGTGAATAGATTATGAACATTCCAACAACCGTCTGATTAACATATATATAACTTTTTATTATATTTGCATAGGTTTCATCATATATAATATTCCATCCAAACAAACCGGTCAGGAGAAAAGGAGCTAGGACAATATCGCGCAATCGTGTAGAAGTACGAATGATGCGGCAGTAACATATACTATACGAAATATATGAGCCAATGTACAATGCAGATTCCGTCAAGAGATAACAATATAGACTACAGAAATTATAGACAAACACAAGTTCGTAACATGTATAAAAAGATTTTCGTTTAATTTTTAATAAACAGATAAGATTACCATAATAAGTACGAATGGAAACAATAAAAAAATAAGGATGATACTGGACTAAAGTATAGTTTACACACGTACATCTATTATCCAGACAGTTAAATCTATTAAAAACAGATTTTTTTTAAAGTTTGCTATAAATTTTGTCGATAGGATGTCAATGGAAATACAACGTAATCTACTATCCAATCAGCAGAAAATGTTTTTAAAATGTTTTTTAATATTTAAAAAACGACGTTATAATGAAGAATAAATATTTAAAGAATATTTAAAAATATTATCTGCTGATTGAGTAATAGAACATGATGGCAAATTGGCAGTAAAAACCGAGCATGAAATAATACCATTTAAAAAGTTACAAAATGATATTCTGCTTGTTTTTTACTAGCAATTGCTATTGGATTATGTCTGCAGATTCTATTGGCAGAATACGAATTTAATACAGATGCAGTTGACGTTAATCTGCTGCAATATTCTGCTCAAATACCTGGTGAAAAAAATTTTCTTTGTGTCACAATATTTTTAAGAATTCTTCATATTTTAAATTCATGAAGGTTTCTAAAAGAAATATTTGAGATTCTTCTAGATTTTACAAGTTTTCTTCGGAAATTGTAATATGAGAAATCTTACATTATTTCAGAATTCGTATATAGAATTCTGGAAAAGATGTAGATCTTCGCAACATTTCTTAAAAGTGTATTTTAGTTCGTATAAAAAAATCTGAGAAATGTTCTAAGAAGTTATAAAATCATACAGAAATTGCAAAAAATTTTTAAATTTACATAATTTTGAAAAATTATATGAAGAACTCCAAGAAAAATTTTCACTAGGAATCTGTTAGCAAATTGCTAGCATATTGTTAAAATTTTGCTTGCTGAGTAGTTTTGAAGCTCAGCGTACATAATACTCAAGTATTGTACAATCGAGAGCAAAAATACTGTCCTGTTTCGATGTAATAAAATTCAACTGCACCGAGCTTTTCCTTCAACAATTAATCGACCAATTACTGGGGGAGAACGCATGATGAAATTCGTAAAACAAGAAATCGGTATAAGTGCAAGTTTTATTGTCTGCATCTGAATCATGCGGACGGCATTTTGTTCTCCACTATATTATCGCGCACAATTACAATTGTCAGATATACCTTGAATTATCTGGAGAGAGAATTCTTAACAATTTTATAATTTTATTTCTAGTCCGATGTTTAAATCGAACGTTTATATATATTCGCATATCAATGTAGATGTACATATGTTTATGCATAAGATATAAATAGAATAATTTATTAATTTCCCAAAATTGTGATTATTTGAAAAAATTTAGAAATGCGCTTATTTATAGTTTCGACAACATGAATGAAAATATTTCACTCTTTTTATTTTTTAGTTTCATAAATTATTTATATCACTATTACTTTTTTTGTTTAATTGTAACACAAACTATAGAAGTAGCACAACGTCTTTTGAAGTTAGTCATTTGTTAATGTATTCTATACATATACATACACACATATTGTTTAAGTTTTAGTGTAAGAGAAACATATGATAAAAACACCTACATGGTGCTCTGTAAACTATACTTTTATTCCCTAAGAAAAATTCTGTTTACGTACATGATATTAACAATTATATAGAAATTGTTGAAAAATATTCAATAATGTAATAGATTTTAATTCTAATATATAAAAGCAGTCGTATACTTTAATTGTTCATGTACATCATGCATTTGATGCATTTGATGCATTTGATTGACATGTATTTTTTTATAAAAGCCAGGTACAAATAAATTCAAGCTTTTACGAAACGTTCTTGCTCTTATTGTTCATCTTCTCATTGTCCGAATGTCTCCCTTAAGATGAAAACTTTTAGTTAGAAAGTTTTTATATTAGGTATTTAAGTAATAATTAGTATTTTTAAATTTGTAAAAAAATAAAATAGGTAATAAAGACTGTATTCTAAAATTCACTGCCAGCACCAACAATTTATAGCGCATGTAATGTAAACTATAGATTTTGTAACGCTGGCAATGTATTTTGGAACACAGCCTAAAAGTTACAATTTGTATTTCCCGCCAAAAATATCAAGGGCGTCCTCGAAGTATCGATTTTCAGTTCAGATTTATCGATTTTAAACGCGGGAAAAGTCGATACTCGACTGGTCAAATAATCGGCCGACATAAGTGACGTACGGAACCGAGTTTATTCCTATTTATTCGAAATACGTTATGTTGCGTTGTGCAGCATCGCGTTTTTGTTGATTCTGTGAACGTCTGTCATATCCGATTAAATTCCTTTGTCTTGTGTAACTGTAGGGATGTCTGTAAGTACAAAACTGTATAAGTTCTTACTTTTCTATAACCTCGTTTTGACATTTATCCTTGAATTAACCTCACGGTTTTCTTTACAGGCACCGAAACAGGTAACGCATCACATGTTTATTAACGAATTAATCGCAAACCTCAGCACATCATTTCATTTTTGTAGCAACAGAATGTTGAGCATAAAGAGAAGAAGAGGAAAGAGAGTATTCTTGATCTGTCGAAGTATCTCGAGAAGAACATAAGGGTAAAATTTGCTGGTGGCAGAGAAGCTGAGGGTATACTTAAAGGTTATGATCCTCTACTCAACTTGGTACTCGACAACACAAAGGAATATCTCAGAGGCATGTGTGATGATTAATAATAATATACCATTTAATTTATAACACAAGGACGATTATAATAGATTATACATTGTAGATTATAACCTTATTATATTATTTTATATATTTAATGCTGCCTTTTGACAAAGATATTATAAAGTATGTGCAGAAGTTCTAGCGGTTCAATGAAGATGCAATTTTTAAGTATGCTAATCCTATTATTAATGCTTACAGCTCCATCTTTGTAACATTTTATCACTCAATCATTGTTTATTTTAAGAATTATAATTAACTGCCAGAATTTTTGTATATACCTAGTAATAAGTATGATATGCTATTTTCATTAATACGACTGCTTTTTAAAAACATTATAATGTATTTAAAAAATTTAAAGGTGGTTTTCTAAGTGTTTAAAAATTTAATAAGTAATTGAAAATAGGATTTCAATTTTATTTAAAAGTATTTAAAGATGTAAAAATTGTAAGATTAACATTTGTGCATAAAGAATTAAAAATAATAGTACACAATACAAACAATAAAAAAATGTATGTAAAATCACATACGAAATATTATTTGAGCATTAAGATCCTACTATGATGTTATCAGCTTTTTTAAAGTGTGTTATAATTATGTGTTATAATTTTGTATTATATTTATTATTATTTATAATTGTATTTCTATACAAGTTATAGATTTAAGTATTTACTTGAGCAAAAGTTTGTACAATATAAATTATAATTTACCAACTTTTTGAAATTAATATTTTTGCATTTTTAAATGTAATATAAATAAAGTATTTTCTACTAAAATCTCGCTGTACAGATGTAAGATATTTAAATAATTTTTTTAACTGTACAGATCCAGATGATCCATATAAATTAAATCAGGACACTCGTATGCTGGGTTTGGTAGTGTGCAGAGGAACATCCGTAGTGCTTATCTGTCCTGTGGACGGCATGGAATCTATACAGAATCCATTCATACAGCAAGAAGGATAAGCAGGCAAAACCTTTACTTTTAATATATATTACATCTTAGAAAGGAAATCATCTTTATCTTATACCGTTTCTATTTTTTAAATAAAAATATAATTTATTTTGCATTATGTATTGAAGAAGCTTACGTATATAAAATACATAGAAAATAAAATTTTCTTACAGAGATACATATTTTTATGTCTACGTTTATAATAAATAATACGATTGCAAATCTAAATAAGGTACTATGTGAATAGTTTTGCCTCTTGACATACAAGCAACATAGACTAACAAGTCCTAATAAGTCGCTTCTACCATTTTCACTCTATTCCGAACTCATTTCTCAGCCATGGATATTGTTTCGGACATTCGAAACATGTATGTAAATATCTGTACGATTTAAGCACTTTACTGGATAATTTGCAATTATTTGGCAAGTCACAGGCCATCTCGTATGGTTCAAAATGTCGCTTCGCGCATTGCCATGGTGCAAACTTTTCAATTTCATTCAAGGATGTTGGTCTGCGCATCCATTCCACAATCTGATGACTCGTGACGAAAAACACATCATCCAATCGAAGTAGATCGTCAATGAATTTCTAATTACATATAAAAATAAATATTACTATTTATGATTAAACAGAAATTTAACAAATTAAATAAATCTGTAAATGAAATTTATAATTGTGAATATGTTGCACTTTCTTAATGTTATAATTTTTAATGCTAAATTTTTTTAAAGCAGGAAAGATCTTTACCCTCAAAATATGACATTAGTATTTTTAAAAGTAGAATAAATAATAACCATAATAGTATGTTGTATATTAATATATCATCAAACAGTCTTGATTGATAATACGCACTATTGATTTTAATAATGATATAATATTTGCAGTTTTACTTACATTAAATGCATAAAAGTACATCGGATTGTGAAACCATGATGCATGAAAATGTAGGCCGAGAGGTGCGCGATTGGTAAGATAATGCCTCTTAAAGTTCAGCATAAACATCTTATAAACTTCTTCGCCAGATAAGTCGGAAGGGCATGAGTCCACAGTACTACATGTGTAATCCTAAACAAAAATTCAATGAACATTGTTTTTATATTGTATTTTAAAAGGAAGACAAAGAAAGAAAGAGACCGTAATAATCTTATAATAGACGAAAATATAAAAAAAACATTTATTATCGATTGTGGGAGAGTATTTTAATCTTTTATATTTTCGATCATCTAATATGGAAAATATAAATAATTGACAGATATTAATATAAAAAGAAAATTCAATAATATCGATTATACTTTTAGTCATCTGATTTTTCTACACAATGCAGCAAAATTTATATTCTCATATATTACAATATTTTGCAATCAACAAAGGTTTCAGTCTTTTGTTTTTTGCTTTTTCTTGGTGCTCAAAAAAATTTCAACTCGGTCGCATATGATTCACATACATTTGCCAAAAGTTGATTTAGAGGTAGTTCCCAGATATTCGGATAAGAACGGGTAGGGCAGAGTTGCCCTGCATGGATGCACGGATGCGGCGGCCTGTAGTCGAGAGTGTAAGGCCAAAAAGGTGGATCGGAGAAAGGTGCAACGATCGAAGAATCGTAAACAAAGCCAAACTCAGACATCATCAGAAACTGGCGATTCCACCCGACTTGTAGAAAAGGCGCCCTTACTCCTACGGCAAATATATACTATTTTATAATAAATATTCGATGTTCTCTCGAAATTTTTCTCAAAATTTTTATACAGATTTTATACGAATACTTTACAGAAAATGTCTTATACTAAGACAATTTTTATTTTTTCCTAGAATTTTTTATAAATATGAATTCTGAAATATTCTAAGTTTCTAAGATTTTTCATCCTCTAAAAAATATTATAAACTCTTTCAGATTTTATAAAATTTAATTAGACATTATATAATAGATTGAGAGAAATCTTAAAAGTTTTGCGATATTTCAAAATTTATATATGGAGAATTCTAGAAAAGATATGTTGACTTTCTCAACATTTCTGAAAAGTATTCCAATTCGTACAAAAAATCTGGAATTTTCTGAAAAGTGAAAATAAAATTATACAGAAATTTTTAAAAATTCTGAAATTTGCATAAAAATTCTGAAAATTATATGAAAAATTCCGAAAAAAATTTTCAGGAAAGGTCTTTTTCTAATTTTAATATTGTAATGAAGTGAAAATGAGATTTCTACCTCTAATATCGCTGATGCGAACCGCTGCATATTTTTTGATGATGTTCGCTATTCCGACCATCTCGTCGAACCAGTCTTCAATCGTCGCATTTTTCGACCACCATTCTTCCGGTCCACGATGTCTAAGAAATAATTTTCGATATATTTTATCAAATTAAATGACTTTTAATGATTTTCTTTATTACAGCGCTTTTTTTTCTTTATATTTTTTTTTGCAAAATATGGAACACTTACGTAACGGAATGTGCGGCTATTTCGTGACCGGCATTCCACAAATATTGCACGTCTCTATAATTCGTATACTGGTGACTAATATAGAAAGTACCTTTTATAGGACAGCCATTAGGATTTTTTCTGTCATCCGTAAAAATTTCTGAAAATATCAAATAATTATTTTCTTATTTAATCTTCTTCTGTGCTAAAGAAATTTCGATTAATATCAGTTAAAGAAAGCATTAATATACTAATATATTACATTATTTTTAAACATTTCTGTGTCTAAGACTTATAAGTCATTGTAGATTTATTAAGATCTAAAATTCTATGGAAAAAGAACAGAAAATAATGTATAATGTATAGTTAATTGATAATTTCTTATTGACTTACTTGAATACAATTCAAAATTTTCAGCATTTACAGCGTCATCGAAAGTAATTGTTATCATTTGTGGAATCGCGAGTGCAGTAAGATTTCCTGGAATTTGAGTTCCATCTTTGGAGCACCAACAATTTGGTAACCGGCATTTCTGCGTGTCACAAATCGGTGCAGCATTTGCGTCGTGTCGCATGTCTACAATAAATTGTTTTTATTAATGACGTGCACTATAACATAAATTTTATTTTCATGCTGAAAAGTAAAAATGCCACTTTTTTCATTATTTTCCAATTTCAATTTCCAATGCATCAAGAAAAGCACATTCCAAAGGTTCGAAGTACTTTTGAAATAATATAATTTGAGAAATTAAATAAAAGATAGAACTTTTTTTTCTCTCAGTTATTTCATATTAATTTTAATTTTGCTATGTTTGAATATTTAATTTTACCATATTGAATTTTTATTGTAATAAAACTGCAAGTGAGAAACATTCATCGAAAAACTTGCTGGTTGAAGTAAGTGCGCTCACTGATGAACATCCTGTATGCATATGCGAATGAGAGAAGAGATTGACATAATATATGCGTGCGCATTCTTCGCATTTCTTACCGCACCATCCTTCGTCGGAGCCATCGGGACAATCGACGCTCCCGTCGCAAAAATATAGAGCCGGAAGACACGTGCCATCTCCGCAAGCCAAGCTTTCCTCGTCACACTCGCCATCTTTAAGCAGCGGCTTCGCCGGTTGAGCATCTACGAGAAACTTTGAAAACTTCACATCACCATTCGGTACATAGTAATTATACTGCTTTAGACTACGAAGACTATCCACGAGTAAGTATTAAAAAATCAAAACAAAATGAAACACTTGAAACATTCAAAACTCTATCTTTATTGCTATAATAATGTAAATTGCAACAAGTATCTAGTATATTATAAATAATTTAAGATGACAGAATTATCGACATTACAAATTCAAATTTTCTTCAAGTTGGTTTTACAGAATTGAAAACCCTTTTACACATTTAAAATACACACAAGAATAAATGGGAGACTCAACTTATTAAGATTATATAATTATAAAATTATATATAATAATTCTTAAGCTTAAGTTAGTTGAGTTTTTCGATATTTATTATTGTGTATACTTCGAACGTGTAAAGCGGTTTTCAATTCTATAAAACCAATTCAAACAAAATTCGAATATACTATGTAATAGTAATTCCGGACGCCAGCAGTTCCTAAAGGGTATAATGACAGGTGTATTCCAAATTATAATTTTCAATGAGAGACAATGTTCACAAACAAAGAAATAACTAATTTGTCACCACCGCATGATTTTCCGGGTGAAAGTATTGCGTGTATAACACTCGATCGCTTTCTTAAGAGTAGAAATCGGCGTAAAGTTTGTCGGCGTTTGTGTGTTTATAGTCACAGGGCCTCGTCAGTTTTTCGCTCGCGCATTTCAGAGTGGATTTAGCATAAATCTAAAATATACCTGAAGTTATGTCGCAATTATCAACGTTTGTCTTAAAATCACAAATCTGCCTGGAGACGTCAAAAAGAAGTCCTTGTGAGCACTTGAATTCAAACACTTCATTATCTGCAATTAACGATAAAGGTGTAAATCAAATTTTTTTGGATTTTATATCAGAATGAATAAATTCAATATCTTAATTTATTTTTAATGAAAAATTAGCATAATAAAAATAATATAATACTGAATAATAGACTAATAGAAATAATGCAACTATGATCATTAAGACATATTAAACAATTACAAAAAATATTCACATAAGAGAATAAGCGTAATAAGAAAAAGAATATAGTATGTATATTTCTATATATGCAAGATAATTCTTCAATGTTTTATGATTATAATTGCAAATATTATTATTTAAATTTTCATTAAAATTGCGTAAATGAAAGAAGGAATAAGACTTTTAATTATTTAAATACTCACTTTTGCAATAAAAAGTGACAAAAACTCTTTATTATATTAAGAATGTTTTGGTTTTGTAATATATTTTAATGTAAATATATTTCTTGTAAACTCGCATAGAAATGTAGGATCAGATATCTCAGAATTTTATTATATCTTTTAAATTTATTTATAGACGAAATCAATACATTCAGAAGCATAGCCCTAATTTTAATTTTAGGTAAAAACAAGCGTTTAACAAAACTTATAGCGAATTTGACTGGACCGCACTGTAGTATGCACCGTTGCACATGAAAGCTGTTGTACACTGATTTAATCTAAATGTAAAAGTGAAATGCAAAATATCTCGAATAATAAAATATGTATTTTATTAAACAATGCAGTAAATTATATTAAGGACTTTGCAGTTTAATCCATTCATATATTTATATTTAACACACATCTTTATGTCAATTTGTGTACGACGGCTTTAATGCGTCGCACTAATTAGTGCACACTATTGCGTCCTATCGAATTCTTTATTAATTAGATTAAATGGATTTTCTTTTTTTTTAGTGTTATTTGTAATTACCTAAGCAGAGGAAATATTTAGCACATTCTGTAGGTGACCAGACGCTATGCGATGGTGCGTGAGGATTACGATAGAACTTGTTGTCGTCTATACAAGGAACTTCTCCGGATTTTCCTTTCTCCGCTGCGGTGTTCGCTGAAAATATCACGATGTAAAGGTATGAGTCGTGTGACACACATTTTTCTTGTTTCCAGACATTTAAAAATAAGTTTTTTTTGCAAATTAATAAATAGGGAACAAAATACTTATTATTATAAATTGCGCGTTAGAACTTTCACGTAAAGTACTTTAAACATTCAACAACATATGCATATGTGCGCGCAATTGATCAGTCGGAGAAGTATTATGTGCTTATTGTGAAATTAGTCTATTTTCGATAATAGTTCTTTTATGGCAATAACAGCTTACCATTTTAATTATTTTGCAACCAGCAATTTCTTTACGTACTCTTTTGCATTCTTTGGCGGTTTTTTCGGCAATATTTGAAGTTGTTGAATCGTTTTTCTTATTTGTTTAAGTAAGGCTACTGATTGATTTTTAAATTAAATATTTTAAAATAAAAATATAAATTATCAATAAAAATTATTTTTTATGAAGAAAAAAATCGATTTTAATTTTCTAGATTAGGAACAGAAAATTTTGTAATTAAAAGAAAAATCACAATGTGTCATTCTGTACAGTTTATAAAAACAGTGTTTACTCTTTTATTGAAGTAAATGAAGATATTTTTTAAGAAGAGTAAATATTATCAAAGATATTGAAACGATTTCAATGTTTCACGGTTACGAGATTATCTTTAGGCACGCGGTACTTTCACGTTCCGTCTGGCTGTTCAGAAACGGATATCTGTAGCATGCGATGTACACTTGTTCGAAGAGAAATCTCATGCGATTAGCGCCATCGTTTTCTCCCGAATGTAAAAACGGAAATAAAACTTTCGGCAGTCATCATTGTTTAAAGCAAAATTCAGCTCTAATTTATGTTTTTCGATATAATTTTATGTGACATTATTTTTTAATAAATAGGAGACAAGGAGAGAAATTTTTTTTAAATACACAATAACTTATTCAAATAAAAGAATTCTTTTAGTTTTACATATAAAAAGAATGTTTTTTGGAAATAAAGATAAAATGAAGTGTTTCGACTATATTTCTCAATCGTAGTGTAGATCTTGATAAAAAATAAAGTTTTTTTTTAATTACATAAAAAATATTACTGACAAAAACTATTTTGTGTTCAAACTTATCTTTATTTTCCATGTCTACACAATACATTATTTTCTAGCCTCACTGATATGAATGCAGAAATGGAGTTTATTTAGTTACATTTTTTTCTCTCTTTCTCTCTCAGAGATTCTAAGTCTAAGTACAATTATTTTACATTTCTGTTTACTTAAGTAAAAACATATTTTAGAGTACATATATTTTTACTTTGCTTTCTTTTTTTTTTATTAGAAGCATATGTATCAGCAGTAATGAGAGATGTCATATTATACTACAATTAATATAAAAATTTTGATTTAATATTTAAATTATAAATTATTTTTCACAAGTTTTATCTTGTATAATATAAAAAATAATACATATAATTTTCATCTTTCCACAATATCGAATACTGAACATATCAATATTACATGTTTTTTAGTGAATTAATGTTTTTTCTAAGTTCTTGTTATTATCTGGAGCTATAATCTAGGAAACAAAATTTGGCTATTCCAGTAAAAGAATAGATATAAAAGATTAAATTATGTCATCTCTATCGCCATTGGAATAATGAACTCTAAAATATTTAATAGATAAACATTTTATTAATAAGAAAAAGTTAAGATTTATACAAACATTTAAAAAATGTGTATAATATTATATAAGTATTTGATTTAAAAATTGTGTAGGATGAAAATTATTTCTTTTTACACAGTTTTATCAATATTTATTCAAACAGGAGTCGTATAACACATCACGGTTAACACATTAGAAATGGGACATCTCTATGTTACTTTTAAATTCAACGCTTTCGAGACTTTGATTGACGTTTAATAAATAGGTTGTCGCGTGATTCAAAGAGAAAGAAGACTTTGCACTCGCGCACACTTCTGAAATTGCGAAACTCACCGGAAACAGCGAGCAACGTGATCAGCACAAAACGAAGTCTCGATCGCATGTCGATATCTTGCATGCGGATTTGTATACCGGTTCCACGCGCGACAGCTCGCACTTTCAAACTGACGGTTGCCTACGAAAGCATGCCTTATATGACGAGTACCTGCTTCATCGCGCTTAAATCACGCGAGGATCTCTTCTAAACTACCTATTTTCACTCGTCTCTTGCAATCGCAAGATAGAGCAATTTTGAATACTGTAACATTTGATTATACTTCGGTCAATTGGAAGCAGTCGATCGACGGAAATATTGAGTTATTATTTAACGCCGATTTCAGTTATATTTAACATCGTGTACCTTTATAATTAATAATAAACTTCAGATTTAAACATTGTGACAATTAAGTCTTGAAATTAATAAGAATATAATTTTTTTATCAATTTGTATTCTTCAATCTTGATTTATAAGATCTTTATCTTGAATCACTAATTACTAAAAAAAATTGCTAATTTAGCATTTTCATCTCAAACGAGAAAATTTGTTATTTATTGAATTTCAAATTTAATATCAATTAATCAATTTTGTTTGTGATGGCATTTATATATATATATATATATATATATAATTTTAGTAAATTTTGGCATATTGTAGGTTTTTTAATTAGATAGAACTTCAAATTGTTCAATAAAAATTTTTATCTACCTGCTGTTGTCTGCAGTAATATTCAAAATGTAATTTATAATATAATAAAATGTTTATTTAAATCGCGTTTACGTTTATAATGCATGGTAATATAAGAACAAAATTAACTTCTCACGATTGAGTAATTGGAATATAGTGTTGGATAGAGTTAATCGTCATATAATTTATTAAACAATCTTTGGGTTTGTTATCCAAATACTTTCAATTGCTAAATTAACCGAGATCAAGTTTAACAAATTCTTCAAGACTGAAGTAGCAACTAAATATCTATAAAATCTACTACGAGAATCGGATTAAGAACCGGTGTAACGGTATATTCCATCGACCATATCAATTAATTTTTATTTTCTTTTTTTTCTTCTGTAAACGTAATTTTCATACAAGTAAACAGGCCTGTATATAAGTAGAACGAAATGTAATAGTTTGCTCTATTTTATTTTAATTTTTTAATGTGTCGGTAAAATTCAATTCTTATTTATATTTTATATTTACGAAAAATTTATATTTTGACAACAATCTTTCTACATAAATAGACATATTACATAAATTTATCATATATATTTTAAAGAAATGTATAGATTGAAGTGTATAAAATAATGCAATGTACTTTTCATTTTTTAATTCGTAACATGTTAATTAAATTATAAAACGTCGATCAAACTAGCATGAAAATATTGTAAAATATTTATTATAATGTAATTAATATAATGTTATAATATTGTATGCGATATATAATATTAAATATATAAAATAGTTTTAGAAAAATAGCAGTTTTGAAAATTACATTTAGCATGAAAAATAGCTAATACGTATTAAGTTAATTTAATATAAATGTTTATCACTGAAATATTAAATAATTTGTAATTTAATTCTAATTCGAAATATTGTCGGCAACTACGATAACAATATGTTTCTAATTTGACTGGATTATCGCAATTCCTATGCTTACAAAGAGGAAACGTTTTGCACGGTTCTCATTACAAATTTTGTAACATAAAAGAGTTAAATCATGCAGCATTAAAACATTTTCGAAAAGCGATGATGTATTCGCGCTAATTAATTATCTTTTCTCGAGATGAATCGTGCATTTATCACTTTCGCGTTTACATAGTTCAAAACGAATCTGGGCGACTGTAATTATTACGGCTGGGCTGTTCGCCAAATAAGCTCATGCATAATTACGAAAATGATGACGTTTGGTTTGGCAACTCGTTCTAATTTATCGTGCCAGTTAATTTCAAAGTACTTTTCTTTGAAGCAGAGTACATATTTGATTATTTCGATGTGTATTGCGACTATGAAAGATCAATTTGTCTACAGAGATTTCAATAATTAGAGACAAGTGGTGAAAGTATGCTTTTGATGAACGCAGAATCAATTGGAGGAAAAAAATTCTAATAAATCAAATCGTTAACTAAAAATACGACAATATCGCGAAATAAACAAAAGAAGATTGTGTGTCGCAGGTGAATTTTCGAGAGGTAACCGCTTTTTAGATTATTATTGTTATTATTATTAAGCTTTAGAAGAGCAAACAAATAACAACCTACTGTTTGGTTTGGCAACTTGTTCTGATTCATCGTGCAAATTAATTTGATAATATCTTTGAATACATATCTACTAGTGGATTATTTCTATGTACATTGCGGCTAAGAAAGACAATTTGTTTTCAGAGATTTCAATAATTAACGACAATAGTAAAAAAAAAGTATGCATTTCTGATAAACATAGAATCAATCTTCGATTGGCGAAAATCCTATAAATCAAATCTTTAATTAAGATTGCAAAAATTTGAAATATCAGCTATTACTAAATTCTAGCTATGCCTGTTAAGTCTTCTTGATTGTTTATATTGTGTATTCACATAGGTATATATCGATCAAAGTTCTCTTTTTACTATGATTTATTATATTTTTATTTCAATATTACGATGATTGATTTTTAATAATAATAGTATTAAAATATTTTAATTCTTGGTTTAAAAATATTGTTATTCTCTAACCGTTATTTTTTCCTTTCAAATCAACATGAAAATTATTATCGAATAATTTCTTTACGTAAGCAAGTTATATCTGTTTAACACTATTGTATGTGTAATCTCATTTCAATATTTAACATTTCGAAATAAAGATATTCTCAAAACAAAAAACTTCTTTGTAGAAAACGTTACGTAGAAAACATTATTTCGTTACATCACAATACCGTACGAATAGAAACATAATGCAAGCTAAATAGTTATGAAAATTTAATCTCAAATAAAAAAAAATTGAAAAGAATCAACTTTAATCTTTATGAAAATCTATTCAAATGTTTAATGAAAAAAATTGACTTTAAATTATATATGTAATTTATAATTATCTTCTTACTGTATGTACTTTAAAATTACAAAGAAAATCTATTACATTTTTCATTTTCCCGTCATATGCTGTTATTTATTATTATGGATAATGAAGCGCGACGAGAATGATGAATAAGACAAAACACTTTTACATTTTAGATAAAGTTGTTGCTTGCCAAGAATTACTTCATTTTCCTAGCCATTGCGACCATGCTATCAATCATTCCTGAATATCTTAGCAAACTAGACCGTGATTGGAGCGTATATACAAAATCCAAAGACCGTTAAAATTTAAAGAGTATTTAAAAAAACTTCTAAAAAAAATATAAATCAATTTAAAATTTTTTGTAAATCTAAATTGATATAATAAATATCATCAAGTATTTGAATAAATAGATTTCAATTAAAAAGTATATTAATTTGAATTGTAGAATCCGAATGGAAACGCGTCAACCGCAGCAAAATTTATAATTTAAAATTCGGTTTATCTGGTATTTATTTGTTTTTTTATTACACCTATTATGGTAATAAGTAGTTTTGATAATTTATTAAAACCACAATATATTGAAACACGATGAAATATAGGTACTTTTTATTGAATTGAAGATATTTGAAGCTATTGTTGAAACGTACAAATACTTCCAATTCTGACACGCGAGCTTATTTACGCGCTATCGGCAACAAAGAGCGTGATCATACGTGTTTCGTGACGATCCACCGAGGACAGACCATGTACGAAAATACATTTACGCGGAGCAAGAAGATAAATCGAGGTGGCGGCGAGAAGCAGTCGTTGCTTCGTTGACCTCCGTTCAAATTAGAATAATGCCGCGAAGAGAACACGGATAGAGAGGAACTGGCTGGCAGAACACAGTGGGAAGTTTTCCCAAATGGCTAAATGTCAAAATATACAGCTACAAATTTCACCTTTCTATTGTCTTTAATCTAAAAATTATTTACCTACAATATTATTTGAATAATCTGTAGTTACAACTTTCGTTTAAGTTTTCGTTTATTGCAAGCAGCGAACATTTATTATTTTTCTCTTATTTTATTTTTAAATTTTATTTTTTTCGTGTACTAAGTTTATGTTCTTTTTTCAGCCGTTTCTATCGTACGCAATCTCGTCTGTTGGAGTTGAAGATTATCTCATTTCCGGAATAGCCAAGCATCGAGAAAACGTATGCGTTTCCTCACAGCGTGTCACACGTTGCATGCGACACAGGAAGAGGAAAGTTCTCGGTCGAGTCCGATTTCAGCAGAGCTTCAGTTAAATTCGGACTCCTCTGATCCGTAGGACGGCTTATTTAGAATTTAGGTTTGCGACGGTCAACGGGAACTAGAAAGGCGGAAATAGAGCAGTCCCAAACATTTCGTTCCGCGACTTGTACGATGCAAACGAGGGAAACACAATGGAAGATAATTGATAATTTTCTCTATTGTACGATTGGAGAACATTATCCAGAAGAATCAAGAAAATTAATTCAGGAATTAACTACTCTTGATTCCTCTTGCAGTGAAAACCACATTTCTGTATGTTTATCGCGCGATTACGATTATTTAAAATCTTTTGTATCCATGAGATCATATTTTGCCGCTGAAATAAATTATGCTGTCGACGAAAGTAAAGAAGAAAGAAACAAAGTGTGCAAGTAGACATTACGAGCGGAAACATGGTCACCGGAAAGATCGCTTAAAGAATTTATTATCTTTTTGTTACAAATTTAAAACAAGAGAGATAGATAGAGATAATATAGTTTAAAAAGGTAATAGAGTAGCAGTAAGTGATAATTGCATTTACTGATAGACTGGACGGTAATTCTAAAATTGTTAAAAGTGCGTCCAATATTTAAAAAGTTTTGAGAGTATTGATCATTAAAAAGAGACAAATTTGGAAATAGTTATACATACAGTAAAATCTAAATAAAAAAGAGAAAAAGGAAACTCAGAGGAAAACGTGTAAAAAGGAAAACATGCTAATATATTTTTGCGGATCTATAAAAGATAACATAAGAATTTTAGATAGATAGAAAAAATGTTTATTATAAATGTGTGTTTAATATGTATGTTCAGTGTGTTCCCTAGTAGCAATTTGCTGCAGACTGCTGTAAATGTTGCAGCAGATCTTGACAAATTTTGCTAACAGGACGTTATGATCTGCTTCCTCATTCTGCTCTAGTCGTCCGAAAGATTCTGTAAGGCAGATTCTTGCAAGAAACTTGCACGTATCTGCTGCAAGAATTGCAACATTCTGTTTTCAGACTGCAGTTAGGGGAAGAATCTGTTTCAATTTCTGCAGCAAGTATCTAGAAACAGTTCATTTGCATGTACATTGTACGAATATTTTGTTGACAGACTGTCAACAGGTCCATATTGATTATCTTTTGCACATACATATATCTGACTCAATTTTGCTGCATTTAACTGTACGCAGATTCTACTCTGCAGAAAATGCTACTAGGGTTTGATATCTATACTGAGTTTTTTTTTTAAATAAGTGTTATAAAAAAATTTTCGTTCAAAGTTATTTTATTTAAGATTTATATAATAAAGTTAAACAAAAGTTTTAGCTATTTTTAAAAATGTTGTAGTGACAATTTTATTATTGTTTCTTTATAAATGGAATATGTTTATTTTATTAGTTTTGTAAGGTATTATTTGTAACAAATTCAATGTGCAATAAAGGATGGTTTTCAATAGTTCATGAGATTTGTCACTTGTGTTGCTTTTAGATATAAGCAATAAAATATTCTCAAAAAATGATTATTGAAAAAAAAATAAACTTGTTTCATTTATATAAATTTTTTTAAACAAAATAACTCTTATTAGAAAAATTCTATTATTAAAAAAAATATTTGAGTATACACACTAAATGTAAATCAAACACACTGTATGAAAACTAAATATTAATATTTATTTATTTAAAATAATTGTTATATGGTAAGCGCAAAGAAAGGATAATGCATACATATACAATACTTTCATGCACAAGATGATAAGAGGAAGAGATTTATATAAATAAAACATACAGTTGTATTTTAAATGAATGTGCAATTGCACGTTACAAATTTAAAACTTTTTCTTATTGTTAGTGGCAATTATGTGCTTTCTTTTGATAAGTCTACAGGTGTTTGGAAAACTTTTCTTTAAGTAAACAAATTAGAACAGATTCTCGAACAAATTCTAGGAGAGAATTCCTCGAAGAAACTGTATACATCGTAATAAAGAAAAATGTTAGGCGATCCCAGACAAATTGATGGTACACAAATTATGTTTAAATAGACGAGAGCTATAAAACGACAGCTATATGAAACAGAATGTAAGCAGCTGAAATAAATGAACTTGAAGTTCTATAGGACAAGTTCGATGAACGTAGATACGCATGATACAAATTTTACCGCCGTTGTTATCATTGTCATCCTCGTCACCGTCACTACCACCACCACCACCACCACCACCACCATCACCACAGCTTAAATTTCTTTGCCGTACAACATTTATATGGCCTTTGTACCCTTCGCTCAGAGGGGATAGCCTAAGTTTAGACCCGGCGAGACTCTGGCCGAGTTCAGTGTGAAACCGTCGTTCTCTAGGACCACTTTCTTCGCGCCGAACGTGCTTTCCGCGTGGAAGTTTCGTCGCGTGTGTTTCAGCCGGCGAGAAAGCCTCGATTCGGAGGGACGTTTATGTCTCCGCGATCTCTCGTGCCCAAGAACTTTTTACATCTCTGCGAAGAAAATTGTAGAGAGGGAATCTGAGGGAGAAAGATTCTCGCGATGGCATATAGCTGGGATAATCGCGTTAATTTCATAGTGAAATTTCTGTATGGTTAGTAGATGCGGAGGATATTGCAAGGGTTGTCGATTCGGAACAGAAGAGGACAACAATTAGAAAGATCCCTTAAAAATAAAAGAATATACAAAGTGTTTCAATAAACTTATTATATCAGTAACTGATGATTACTATTCAGTTAATTGATGAAATATCGTCAGTTACTGATATAGTAATCTGCAGTTTATTGAAACACTTATAATTACTAGTTCTTTTTTTCAATGGGATGTGATTGTACGGAGAGGCACGCTATGAAATTGCAAGTTATTCAAAAGTTGGAATTAAATAGTGATTTTTTGTGCAAAAGTAAACCAAAAATATAAAATAAATAAATTTCTATAGTATAAATCTTTAAATTGTTTTGTGAGAAAACATGAAATTTATATATACGGTATTTTTACAAGTAAATCGATATTTTTCTTTCTATTAATTAATGAAATATCTCCTCTGTGAGATATGCATTGCGTCGTGCAAATGCATCCCTTGCATTACATTCCCTTGCTCCGTTCACATGTATGTGTAAATCTAGTGGCATATATGGTAAAATTGTTGATAATATATAATGCATACAATGGATATCTTACGATAAATATAAATAACGTCGAAATAGAAGTGTTAAAGAGAAGAAATTGTGAAATACGACTTTTTTTATCATTTTTCATGTAAAATGTAATTATAAATGAGAAGAAAATATTTCTCTTAAAGGTTCAAAGTTTTTTATGTAGAAGTATATCATTTTATCTGCTTCATAACTTCTTACACAGACTGACGAAAAAAAATATTGTAAGAAGATTACATGGTTTCTGCATTAAAAAAATGCAATTGTATATTTTACATAAAAAGATAGAATAATCCGTCGTTATTTTTTTTTCATTATTTTATAAAAGTTATAAAAAATTAAACATTCTATGAAATATTTTATATATTGTATTAATAAAAATACGAAATTTATTTGTAAAATTTTTTGATGACTTACCTAAATAATTTTATAGAACAACTAAAAAAATCTATCTAAAAAGAATTGTATTCAAAAACTCAAAAAATCTTCAATAATCTAAGAAAATAAAAAATGTCTGTGATTATCATCAAATAAAAATGGCAAAAAGAGAAATCGTTTATATTTTTTCTTCTACTTGATAAGCAATTCTTTTATATGATTTTATTTGTCGTGAGACATTCAACATTATTAATATATAGAAATTGAAATATATAAGCAATTTAATTAAGAAAAAGTCAACGAATTGATCATGCAATATTCAACGATATATATACGATAAAAGTGGGACACTTCATAAAAATTCAACAGTTCAAAATAAGTGCGTTTAGTGAGAGGAACATATCCTGTATAACTGCAGATATTGATAACAACGGATATTTGGATAAGCACGATTTCGAGTGCATGGCATTAAGAATGACGCTGATCGAAGGCAAGGGCGAGTTCAGTTACAGTCGGTACCAAGAAAATCTTCACATCATGCTCTCTTTGTGGGAGGAAATAGCTGATCTGGCAGATTTTGATAAGGTATGTCACAAGACAGTTTCTATATAGCAAAATGGACCGGCTATCTCCTGGCACAATTTGGATCTTGTGGTTTCAAATTCTTCGAATTCTTTAGTCACTCAAGATTGTAACTCGAGATCATTCGCAGTCTTTGTTCCAATTTTCTTACGTCCAAAGACAATTATTGAAGCATAAATTTCTATTAAAATCCATGTATTTTGTTTCGATAATGTTGCGAAAAAATATCATATTTGATATTTTGACGAACGTTTTTTGATGAAAATACGCGTTTTATTTTTTTTTATAATATAAACTTGGCAATTAAGATATTACTTTGACAGTTAAGATTATTACTTCAATTTTTATTGAAGATTAATTTAAAAGATAACAGACAAAACATACTTGTGAACCTCTATACAATTAAATGATTAAACTTTATATACTATTGATTTAAATAATTTTAAATTTATTTAAATGTTAAATACTCAAGAAAACCAATTTGGAA
The DNA here is from genome assembly GCA_003595255.1 of Solenopsis fugax. Taxonomy (NCBI): domain Eukaryota; kingdom Metazoa; phylum Arthropoda; class Insecta; order Hymenoptera; family Formicidae; genus Solenopsis; species Solenopsis fugax. The sequence goes on along the minus strand of QKQZ01031436.1, from coordinate 6,730 downwards.
ATATAATTATTATATTAATTATTTTATCAAAATTTAGTATAATCAATTAAAAATATCTTTTCAATTTTGATTCATTGATACATATAATAGATATTAGAAAATGTTAATTCTTTGTTAAATATTAGAAGAAAAATGATCTATTTATATTATTCCTTTTTCAGGATGGCGTTGTAACGATAGAAGAGTTTAAAAGGGCTGTGCAAAATAGTTGTGTTGGTCGTTCTTACAATGACTTTCCTCAAGCTATGAAGATGTTCATCGACAGTCACTTCAAAATACTCGACATGAACGGTATTGTATAATATTTACAAATATAACAAGAAATACATTGTGTAGATTGTGTAGAATAAATAATAGCGATTTCGGCTGGGGCACACTGATTGCACATTTCAGGTGTCGGTGCAACTTTTGTTTTATACTACTGCATGGGTATATGCATTACACATATTTGCACCAACTCTAAACAAGTGGCACACCAGTGCAGACCAGCCGAAATCGCTATAAATCAATTTCTTTCAACAAAATTATCAGTGAACAAAATTGATAACAGAAATTATTCTTTGAAATAATGAATTTTTATTTTTAATGTTCCAGAGGACGGCGTAATTGGTGCCGAAGAATTTCGATATGATTGTGTTTCAAGAATTGCTGTGGATAACGTAGATGTCCTCGATAAAGCTTATCAAAGTCTTTTAAACGTGAGTGAGACAAATTGAATAACTATCTAATATAAAATCACACTCTGAATTACTTTTCCATTGTTTCTATACATTTTTTTACTTTATGAAGTAATAATTGCACTAACGTAATTTAACTTATCATTATATCTTTTATTTATCTATATATAGATAATTAAAAGATACGTAATGATAAATTACGTTAGTGCAATTATTTTATTTAAAAAAATTTTTACCGATATTTTATTTCACATAACTGTTTGAAAAATTTAGTAAAATATTTGCAAGGAATACATATTGTAAAATAATTGCTTTAAAATCATTACGTTAACAGGACGACGACAGAAGACGCGGTGGGTTGACCTTATCACGTTATCAAGAATTATACGCGCAATTTCTCGGTAACCCCGACGACAATTGTCCAGCGATTTACCTCTTTGGGCCAATAGGACAAGAGTCATAACTGAAATACATTTCAAAGCGATATAAATCTTTATATCCTTATATGTACAAAGAGATGCACAAGCATACACAAATGTATTTAATATCTGTATTAATTCTTGTAAAAATTATTGTAATAAATCAGATATTTTATTGTAATAAAAAATTTTTGTATACCATATTACGTGTATGGTAAAACATAAGACTTTAATAGTAAATCTTTTTTTTCGTAATATCGCATATTTTTTTATTATTAAGTATCCCATTATCCTTAACAGCAATATAATATTGATGAAAATTCAGAGTGATTTTCAAGAAAAATATATAATAAGCACATCGTCTCCTTCTATAGTGTAATTTCATTTCGTGAAAAAACTGTTATGTGTTGATAGATGATTATATAAATTTTTTAAAAATAATTTACATACGTGTGTAAAATGTATATAATTTATATATGTATGTAAGCATAGTACAAATTACTATAGATAGTATATATTACAGATTCTTTGAAATGTAATTGAAAGAAATAATATAACGCAATTGTATAGTACAAACAGGAGAAAATTTATTTGTATTTACGTGACAACACAGTACGCTTTGTATGCTACTTGAGATGCTTCTCTGAGTTTCCTTCTTTTTCTTTTTATTTCATCATTACATCAATTTAACTTGACGTTTATAAGTATACTTTCTCATTTCCGCACAATACTTCATATTTACATCAAAGCTTCTATTGATATGCATTTTGTCATATACAAGTGCAGTATAAATCGAAGATCATTTATGAGTAGTATTCGAGCGGACCAACATACATTAAATTTAACGAAAGGTTATCGCTTCATACATATATCGAACACACGCATATGTCTGCCAAATACAGCAAACCTGTACATTTTACGACATATTTTTATATGTATGATTTATAACATTTAACACCGTCTCTTTTTTTCGAGTCTTACACATTCATCTGCATGCGCAAGTACATATATCGCAATAACAACTTGAGAAGTATTAACAACTTTGTATCTAGCGAGTTCCTTTCTTTTATAATTGCATGTACTGTTTGAGTATAAAAGTTTTACTCTATAAAACGTTCAAATTTGTGACGAAAATTATTTCAAACGAGAAATAAGCATCAAGCATGTTGAAAAACATATCGATGTTAATGATTAATTCACCTGCTAGTTTTTGTTACATTGTATACAAAACAAAAGACACTGTTGCAAAATTTGTTACATATATCGAGCAAAAGCGTCGCACTTCACAGAGAACTTACACTGACAAAGCGCACTAAAAAATAAAATTGGCAAATCTATCCCGCACTAGGAACCTAGTAATTGAATGTAAACTATCCCATTCTCTTCCATTCGACAAAAATCTTAAGTAATCCTAAATATTTGGCTAAATCATAATAAATTCATGCCTAAGCAATCAACCAGTGATCAAAATTACAGCATTCTTGAAAAATAGAATGTTTCAGTTTGAACTTTGCGAGATTGCAAAGTTTATAAAAAAAAATATATACTTGAATATCTATTTTGCGATTTTCTCAATTATTTAAATTATTTAAACAAGTATATTTTGAACTGGTCGATTGCTAGGATTTATAAAAAGATTCATACTTCGTTCCTTTGATGTTTTTGCTTACTAAGGATCACAAAATCAATTTCTGTATGTAAAATTATAATGTATATAATTAAATTATTAAAAGTAGTAATTGAGCCTTTTGCCCAGTGCTTTTAGTCTCTTATTGCAAATAGTAATAACTTAGATATTTTAAAACTAATGTATGAGCCATATATGAGAGATTCTAAGCCACATTTGCAGTAACTGTTCTATATAAGTTATTTAATTTGTTCGTGTAGAAGGTAAGAGTTGGTTTACGCGTTTACTTCTTTATTTTAGTAATAATCTTTGTAATGCCATTGATGATTATTTACGTGTTTGATTTAAGGCAATGACGCTTATGTCATAGTAATTTACACTTTGTAATTTCTACAACAAATTTGATTTATTTTCAGTCATCCAAATAGATGCATTCATACATTTATAACTTTTTACTGTTCAAATTTTATTTTATTTTTTTATGAAAAAGACATACATTTTTCGTTATACCGAAATATGATACAATTTATGTGTATAAATTTGTAAAGCCTGTTTTCTCAATATCTTTTAATTCTAATTATAAGCTTATTTAGCTTTTTGCATTAGTGTTGTAGAACGAATGCTTTACAAGAGTAACAGAGAAGGATAATTTCTTAAATAGTTATATACAAATAATAACACCGAAAGCTAACAAAAACAAAACACATAAAACAATATTTAAAAGGGCATCCTTAAAGATTTTATGTGTCTTTACGCGTCTCTCAGATATTCATAATGTCTGAATATAATTATCTAGAGTAAAGAAGTCGGATATTTGAATTGTAAGAATCGTTTTCAAAAAATAGTCTCAAAAACTATAATAAAAATAATGTGAAAAATATTTCAATCTTAGATGTAATATTCCCTGTTGATCCATAGTAAGCTAGCGACAAGGGAACAAGCTATTACTTTGCTTGTGGCCTTAATTTAATATCTTAACATGTCAATTCGGAACTTGGCCAGACGATATTTACTTAAAAAGTAGACAAAATATACTCAAATCTAATCGACAATACTGATAATTATACATTTTATGACAAAAATTTAATCCTTAAGTAACATGGTGAAGATTTATAACATTTATATCATTCATGCCGAATTCTTGCATCCTGAAGTCAAAGGTAATCCTACAAAAAGAAAAATTGAAAACAATTTCAGATATGTTGATGTAACAAAATAGCTGAACGATCTAGTAAGAGTCAAAATAAATGAACTTGAATACTTAGTGATCTCACCATGGAACCTATGGATTGTTGCGAGACTTGAAAACTTGAATCCTGATATGGATATCATGCTTATTTTACAGAATATCAATATTGTACATATTTCAACTTATCTTTTATATTTTATTTCGGTTATGGACGGCATAAGAATTTATTTAATTATCACAAATATTTAGTTAATGATTAATTTAATGATAATTCCAAATACATGAAATCTTGAAGTGCAGAATTATTTTTGATATTATCGCAAAAATAAACAGTTGTGTTGCTTTATATAAATGACATTAATTTTTTAGATAATTTACATATTAGAGAATATCGTTTTGATATTAATCTTTCAACAGTCAATATTTTGATGTTGCATTTTACGTAAGTAATAATTGGATATCGATATCAGAAGAAAGGATTCATGTCACAATTGAGAAATGCATTAATAAAAAGAGGAAAATGCATTTTATATCCCGTCATGTTTGTTACACCATTCTTAATAAATTTGCTTAATGTATAATAAGAAAACATAAATTCTTCGTTCTAGATAAATTATTCTACCTAAAAAATCAATCGCGCGTACATTCAAACGTTCGCAATTGCGAAACATTTCAATTTCGAATACAGTCTGTGAGAATCTAATATTAAATTAAAAAAAAGAAAGCCTTGCCCGAAATAAATATGCTAAAAGTTACGAAGACCTAGAACTATACAAATTTATTTATCGCTAAAATATAAATGCCAGATATGAACGTAGATGGACATGTTCACCAGTCTCGAAGATTTTGTTAGAAACAATTTGCATTAAACTTTCTATATTTCGTAGGAGACAAGAACTTGTGAAGCTCTCTCAGCTCATAACGGCTCAAGATAAAAGACTATTGACTTATTTAGTAGATACATTTCAGTCCTTCTAAGTACAAAAATTGTATCCGATTAAATCGGCAACACGTAATTCTTTGTTAGAATGTTATGTGGTGATCAGTCACATCGATAGAGTTCACACTGGCGTAGGAAGTGGACGCGCGTTGGTGGTTGTCATTTTGGAGTAGAGGAGAATCCGGCTTGTCACGTTTGTGACGCCTAACTTCACTTCCGCTCGCGAGGTCGCCGGCTCTTCCACGCCCTCGGCGCGACATCACGCCTAGAAGAAAGGAGTACAATTTAAGCATTTCAAATCTTTATCACATCCAGCGTAATCTCCCATCGCACTGTATGATTACATTAAAATTGTATGATTAAGATTGTGCTGCCGTGTAATTTTACATTGCTCGCTAGCTATTTTTGTGTACGTGTAATTTTCTAAATGTTAACATTTTCTATTTCTATTTAATATATACAAGCAATATATAAGAAGCAATTAATTAAATACAACACAAAGCAATATCAAACATAATATTTCATGCAATAAGCTTGCATTTATAAAAAGAAAATACTATATTTTTAAATATAAACAGTAAATGCAATAATGCACATGCATTTATAAAATATAACATATATATAATATTCTAAAATTTCAAGAAACTTTCTTTAAAGATAATAAAATGATTTCTTTTAGATTAGTATAGCAACATCTATAAATAAAAATACATGTATTTGCCAATATACATTGAAAATCATATAAAAAAGAATTATACATTTGCTAAAACAGTTTTTTTAAAATTTTAATCATAAGAAATTTTCTTTACATTGTTATCCATTATGACATTTTAATAAAAATAATATAAAATATTAATTTATTACAGCATATAGAAATATAGAAAACAGACTTGAATTTAAAAATCTAAAGAGAACCAGTTAAATTAAATATTGCATAATATTGTATAAACATTTTGATTATTTATATTTCTTTGAATACTTGTATAATTTATTCGATTCTCTAAACTCCGACTAAAATCTTTTTGCAATTATATTTTATTATTTGTCACACTATCTTTTATTAATTTTACATTTATAATATTATATTTCTACAATACTTCGATAGATGAAAAGTTAAGGTGTATTGACAAATACAATATTCATGTTTATCACGGATATCTTTTACAGCAAGAGATTAAAAAAGTGTAATCAAGATCATCTTAAATAATAGATTAGCCTCCCCAAAAAGATATTGAGAAAGTTTCAATAATCTAAAGAAAGTTTATGTGATCTAAAAATAATTTGTCTGATAAAAAAAATGTAAATTTGTAATATTAGCACCGCATAAGGCGATCTTATTCTACATTTTTCTTTTTCACCAGTGATAATATTTTTGTGTTTTCATATCCCCCTTACACTTTCTACGAACATGATTTACAAAATTCAACGAAGAACTATTCGATTATTGATCGATAGATAATCTCAAAAATATTTTACGTGTTACATACTATGGAACATATATAGTTAGATTAGAGGAAATTTATACAATATATTTATACAATGTTAAAATACATTGCATTAATAATGAACAGGTACAAAAATACGACGCGCAAAGGCACTAACATATATGAGATGAGCTAAAAATTGTACTAATCTTTAATATCTCCGAAAACGTGAGATAAAAAAAAATTATTTAACAGTTATATACACAAAAGAGACATCATACGACGGTAATGTTTACATTCTAAATCAAATTGTTTCCAAAGTCAGAAGTATAGGGGAGACCGGGGCTATTCGTTAGGTGGGGTAATTCGTAAAAATGGTAATATCTTTGTATGTATATGTTAAAAATTTACTTTAAATACTGTAAACGCGTCCTAATGTAACGACGTTGCTAAT
>QKQZ01031429.1:0-43516 GCA_003595255.1 Solenopsis fugax | reverse complement strand
GCCGCCGCCCCGTCGCTACCACCGCCGCCGAGAACACCGAGCGCGATGAATTCCCGAGAGATTCTCAGCCCGCGAGAGATCGTCGCGAGTGATGCGCGCGGAATGTGGAGCTCCCTCTCGCCGATTGACGGTCCTCGCTCGCGACATCGCGAAGATCGACCGACCGCCCCCTCATCTCTGCTTGAAACCGCGTGTGCCAAGTAGTGCGTTCGGCGTCGAGCGATCACGTTGGGACAAATTTGCCGCGTTTGGCGACTTGTCAGCGACAATCGCGGATCTTCGCTGACAGCGGCGCCTGCGGAGTGCCCGAGTCGCGCGTACCAAAGGTGAAACGAAACTTTCAACGCATCCTTAGCGATAAAACTCTCTCTCTCTCTGAGAATAGTATTTATTTATAAGCTTGACGTATCTTGTCCGCGATAAAAGTTTCACGTACTTGTCGCAATTACGCGAATCGCGCGCTGATAGCAACGCGCGCGGGATCTCGGTGTCCTCACCCGCCGAGCGACGCATCTTTCCTTTTCTTTCCGGAAATACCAGTTTTGATTAGCATCGACTGCGGTTACGTGGAATAGTTCGTGCGTCGAAAGGTCGGCTGAACGATCGAGCCGGACGATCGCATTGCGTGGACAAGCGTGTTGTACGGATATTGGGAAAAAGTAACTGGGAAATTACAAACAAATAAATATATCGTAAGAGATGAAACGCGCGCAAAAATTTCTGACGATTGAAAAAGAGAAATAAAATTGTAGAACGCAGCCGCAATGTTGATATCTGAAATCGTTTATCGGCAGACCTTCCGACGATTCGTGGAAGTAACATGGAATAGACACGGAAATAATTTTCAAGAGCAATTTTGATAACAATATATCGCGATATGGCATGTGACACGACGAGAATGTTAAGTAATAGATTGTTACGTTATCGTTACGAATGTTTGACGCGATGCTTTTTACAGAGAGACAGATTTGTCATTTCATGGAAACGATGATCAAGTTGATAAGCCTGTAAAATTTGAGAAAAGAAGAAAACGGTAAAAATTTTCGCTGTCTCATTTGTAAACGCTTGGAATAACTCTCTCGAACGATGCGCACGCTTCAGGAGAGAGTAGAATAACTGTATATTTACGTCGTTTAATATAATTGACGTTTTGGTCTGTAACTGTTCCGCATCTGAAATAATACGTAGTATACGTAATACCGATTGTTGTCGATGTTCTCTTGTGATTATCCTTGTGATTACATTCCGCGGCACGAATCGGCGACCGAATAGACAGAAAAAAATTTTTGTTCTATTGCAACAATTACTGTCTCGTATATGTATAAAATCTTTGGAGTTGAAAAGTAACTAGTTAAAAAGTTAAATAATAAAATAGGTAATTTTTAACTTTAACTAGTTATTTTTGAAACACAAACTGTAATTTATATATTAACTTTTTTCCTAAGTTAAAAATTTGTGCAACATAAAAGAAAAAAATTTATTAAGCATTCCCACATAGAAAATGATATTTCTTTGCTATTTTAAATAAACTTAATTTATAAATAAAATATTAAATTTGTTTGATGATCTACATTAAAATTATGTTAAATAATGTAACTTTAGAAATTTATAAATTTCTAATTTAATGTGAATAATGCTTTTCAAAGTTAACTTTTAATTTAACTTTATTTAATTTAATTTTAACGTAACTTTTAAGTGATTTAGTTTTTTATTCATATAATTTTTAACGTAATTAATTTTATAAGTTATCAACTTCAACTTAATTTAGTTAAAAAATATATATATTGTATATAACTTACCCAACCCTAAAAGTCTTTTTAATATTTGATAATCTTTTAAACGGACATAGCTTGAACACATGAAGAAATTTTGTACAATTTCTTTAAGGAAACTATTATATAATCATTTTTATTCAATAATCATTTTTATGAGTAGCAATATCTTCGAATCAAGAATCTTTTACTTATTATTATTATTATTATTATTATTAAAGCAACTACATTATACTCTTTAGATGACTATTATAATATTGAAATAGAAATATATATTTTGCTGAAATTTAAAATGAAGATTAACAAATTCTTTAAAGAAAATTTTATATTCTTGCTTGATGTGAGACGATGATTGTTGAATAGAATATTTCTTTTCTGTGTACATCGACGCGTTTAATCCTCTCATCAGTCATGATGTTACGATGGCATGTAACATCAGCTTTCAGCAGGATCCTTATCCGCATAAAGAACACTTAATTCCTCATCTATGCATGGATTTTTTAATCATTATCTCACACGTAAAAAGAATCCATAGTCGTAGCTATAAAGGAGAAACCAGATTTTAAAAGAGAGATTTTACGCCACATATGACGCGCTACGTAATGAGTTAATTTCTTTTCCCGATGGTGAGCGAGACCGATTAGAATTCTTGGCGCGCCCTAAGTCTCATCCGCTGTGATTTCTGGACAGTTATGCGTGTTATGTATGCGTCGAGAAGTGGTTCAATTGAACTTCATACTCCAAGATATTCCGTTTCACTCCAAGATAACTCCGATTGATATTCGTTATCTAAAGATTTATTTTTATCCCTCGTAAATATGTTATAAAAAATTTAGAAAATGCAATTTACATTAACACTTAAACATATAAAACGTATACGTTTAATTGCGTTTATTCGGAAAAGATCGCGTGGAATTATAGTGAATATTCTCTCAATCTCGTAGAGTGAAATGTCTCTCTGAAAAATAAAAATTGAGCTTGTGCAACGTTTTGCACAAAATAGAACTAATAGAAAATACTCTTAATCAGAGAAAAAAATACTGTTGAATCAAAATTTAATTGGAAATATCTTTTTGTAATAATTCAATCAAACAGAGTATTAATAAAATAAAACGATTAAAAAAAAGATAATAAACTTAGTTGAATAAAATTTAATTGAATGAACTACATATTAGTGATAGTCCGTGAGTCGTTGTTAAATTGAATCAAACTACGTTTTAATTTACATTATTACAGTATTTTTTCAGAGTATAAGATTAAATTTTAATTTTTACTTAGAGTGACAAATTATTCAAACTGAGATAAATATCAAAGGTTAATGAAAGTAACAACACGATTATTATTATGCATGCAAACATTGCACGAGCCTTTTACTCTTTAAAGTGATATTTTATTCTACTTGTTTTGGAGAAAATATAAGAAAGAGAATTAAATTAACATAACTTCTTGCAATTTCGTGATATCGTTTGCATTACCGCATAACAGACGGAGTAGCCCCCTCCACCCCTCCTCTATATCTCTTTCTCTCTCGCGACGTATACATGGCTCATAAAGACAGGTCCATTGAACTCGTTAGAATGCACCGTGGTCCGTAATGCAGCTATGCATCATCCCGTAATATAGGACAAAAGGCATTAAACGCAAAACCGGCCGGCTGCGGCAGATAATACGATACGCGCAATACCGTATGCGGCACTGGGGTCACGGATGCGCACGTGCATACATCGCCGTAATCTATAAGTCGCGCCCGTTTATCGATATCCTCCTTACCGGATCAGCACATCCGACATCCGGTTGGATCTTTTAATGACACTTACATAAACCTTTCCGGCCTGTCTGTTATCGAGCGAGACTCGTCTATACCTCGCTCCGTCAAGACACACACACACACACACACACACACACACACACACTCTCTCTCTCTCTCTCTCTCTCTCTTTCTCTCTCTGTTCTTTTTCACTTTATTTATATGTCGCGAAAGTGCGATTCCTCTTATCTCTCGCTCCTCTGGATCTAATTTTAACTGAATCGCGTGTATAAAGCTGTGAATTTATTTTCTCCCATTTTCTACAAATAGTAGCAATAACAGTTTCTATTTTAATCCTGAAGGAAGATTTTAATCTCAACCCAAGGGAGATCCACCGCGGATCTCTTTAATTAATGCGATTAATGTAATTAGCGCGCCCTATATTTACGAATCTTTCGTCGTTTAGTAAATACAGCAGATAAATAACAATATCTATAATAATATCGACAATTTCACGAATCACGTGACAATCTTTGTTTTCAGATACCAAATCGCGAGATTATCAAAGAACGCTGGATCCACGTGGCGACAGCATGTCGGTGCTTTAATTTCCTTCGTCCTTCATGGGCGAGTACAATGTTCCTCTAACCGACGACGCTCGCATTATCCGGAAAGCTAAGGGAAACGAATTATCATGGCGTTCTACGACGTGGGAACGGCCGACCTCAAGGAATTGTGGGAGTTGACCTATCTCTCCGAGCCGGTGAGTTGTACGCACAACCTTTATATAAACTTATTCTTATGAAAGGAAAAAGATGGAAACGTCATAAATTTTATTATAAAAAAAAAAGAAAACGTGCAGTTTTTTTTTCAATTTTACTTTGAGGTCACTCCTAAGACGCTCGTTACTGTCGCCGTTCACCACTCACGAATTTGTCGCGCCTACGTGACATGCATGATACATTCTTGGGAAAGTACTCCTCTGCGATCTTGAATGAGAGGAAGCTCCGTTGGGATCGTAGGGACGCCTACGTCCTTCCGAGGACCGCGCGTTCGCAATCCTCCGCGTTACTCGAATATTCGTGTCAAATCTCAGACAGTCGACAGCTCGTAATAGCATCACCATGTACTGCCGGTGCATCGCGCATCATAGTAAATGTTTTTAAATAGCGAATACCGTTATTTGCGTACGATGTTATTCATGTCGACTTGTACTTAATTTGAATCATTCTTTCATCATTCCAATCTCGCCGCTGCTCCTATTTACATCATTAATTTAACTAAAACAGATAAATTCAAGTTAAACAATCTAACTTAAGAAATGTATTAAAGTTAACTCAAATTTAGTCTATTAATTATTAAATGCACTGAAAAAGAAATTTGGTGATAATTATCAAGCTTTAATGAAATAATTTAGATTAAACGTTTAGTTTATATAACAAATTATTTAGTAACATTTAATAATTATTAATATTAACAAAACACAATAATAGCTGCTACACATTATTAAATATTACTAAATGTTTGGTTATATTAATCGAACATTAAATTCAAGTATGCATACATTAATATAAACGTTGCTCATTTTGAAATCAAGCAATTCAACCGCAGAAACGGATTGATTACAGGTAATTTTGTTTCCTCGGTTACATATTTTATGATGAAATAATCAATTTTGATACACACAAATAATAAAATATTGCTTAACTCAAGCACTTGCTTTAAAAATTTAATTTCTTTTATATTTAACAGTGTATCCTTATTTATTATATGTTGTAGATGGAAGTATATGATTGTGATTTATAACAGATGTATATTTTACAACATTATTTTTACAATGCTACTTTACAATATTATTTCGAAAAGTGTCTTTTTTATGAGCTTTTTATATGAAGTGTAAAAAATGTTTGCTTCAGACTATCAAATTATCGACTATATATCGACTATATATCGATTATATATCGACTTCACATGTTACTGAAAAATACATTGTTGCTTTTTGCGCGTTTCCTTTCCGATAACAATTGCAATATTTGACATAAAAATGTTATATATTTAGAATTTTTTATTCTCATACGACAGCATAAATAGCAGACTTTAAAATGTTAATTAAAATGTTATTGAAATTGACTACATTGAAATTCAAATAAGATATTTTAAATTAAATTGAAGTCTGAGATCAAATCTCCTTTTTAATCATGTATTTTTTTCAATCAGTCGCTAGTTCCGAGATGTGTCTTTTTTATGAGCTTTTTATATGAAGAGTAAGAAATGTTTGCATCGTACTTATCAAATTTATCGACTTTGTCATTGAAAAATACATTTTTGCTTTTTGCATGTTCCTTTCCGATAACAATTGCAATATTTGACATAAAAATGTTACATATTTATAATTTTTTAATTCTCATACAATAGCATACATGATAGAATGTAATTAAAATGTAATTGAAATTGACTACATTAAAATTCATTTTTTAATTTACTTAACCCTTTCGCTATAAATATGGATAACGTGGAACTCGTAGTCAATTTTTATTCATGGAAATCTCAAAGAGTCTCCTATCTTCCTTATTTTCTCGTAAAAATTTTGTAGTGGAGGGGGTCTTTATGTAATGATGTGACCGAGGTTGTCGATTTTCCAAACACCATTATATTGATTTCTGTGTCGAGCACTTAGTGACCCACGATTGAACACCAATTGTTGCCTTTTTATGTGTGAAAAGTGAAAAATTTGTAAAAGTCATTATAAGTGTTCTATTTTCATTCTAAATTAATGTAATGTTTTTGTCTAAAAATTATTTTTCTTAATGATAAATTACTTATTTAAAAAAAATAGATATGGCGAACAGAATTAAAGCGTATTATGTGTTAACAAGACAATGACAATAAGACGAACAAGACGTTGAGCCTCTTGGGTAAAACATTTTTGCACTAAAATATAAGAAATACTTATAATCGATTTTTTCTATTTATCTCATATTGAAAATCACTCATTTTCATGTACCCAAATAAGTGTACTCTTTGACGAATTTGGTGTGCCTGTATTTTTCTTTTCATTCTTCTTTCAAAGTTAAACTAAAAAATCGTAGAATCACTTTGTTACATGCATTTATTATAAAAAGTACAATTTTTTAAATTAAATAACAGTAATTAAAATATGCTACATTTTATTTTTTTTAATAATGTACAGACATTTGTTCCAGAAACTTGAATGTTCATTTTTCAAAGACTTTTTAAATCGTTTTAAATAGATAAAAAAGTGCTCGAACGTTAGTTATTCAGATTTGTATAGATAAAGTGCTATTTTTCGCATTGTATCGTAAGAATTAATATCATTAGCTTGAAGAAAATATAATTAGTAGAATTTCGTTAAAATGTAATTGAAATTGACTGCATTAAAATTCAAAATAGATTTTATCATAATAAGTTGCAGTCAAATTTTCTTTTTAATCATTTTCTATGCATTTTTTCAATAGTAATTTTTTCATTAGTCATTACATTTTTTCTAACTTAACAATTTTAGTGTAAAGAAAGTACATGACAGTCTTTGAATTATGAATAATAATGATCGCATATGCTCATATATGCGTCGCGCATATTTTCATTTATTATCGCGCTTATGGCTACACGGTTGCGACTTGCGCTAATTAAAAACCTAAGGAAATGAGGAAACCGACAAATTTACATGATAGCGCCACGTTCGACGAACGTCATAGCGCCGATAATTCTTCTACCAGTCTGACAATCGTCGAACCTATTTTTCACGACTCTCGCGTATCATCTATCCACCATCCTACTAGCGCGCGACGGAACTATTTTTCATCGCTCGTTGCATTCGCGTTTGCAGTAACAATGGCCCCGCCACATGCTCCTTTCATTCTCGCAACATACGTTCCTGTCTTCGATCGGCGCACGCAAAATGGGACACGGTCGCAATCCGTCGGCCCTTTCACGTCAGAATTCTCTTTTTTCGCTACACACACACACACGCGCGCGCGCGCGCGCGCGCCAAGGCATCGAATTGCCGACAAATTAATTCTAATCATTAACGCGTCGCGTCTCTGCGCTGCGTTACGCCTCGGCTCGACTGTTTCTCGCTGGCAAATAAATACCAATTCGCATGCAGTCGCATTGCTGTTTTACGCTGCGCGCCGCTTGCACGCCAGACATGTGCTTATTATTAGTTATTGTTTCTCTTATCGGCCGCCTGTAGCTTCGCCGAGTAATTTCGCAGGTCCCCGAAGCGGCGGCAACGGCAGCTAATCGGTATTTTTATCATTTTCTAGAAGGCCGGCGATACGTTCGATCCCGCTGGAAATAAATTCAATCGTCAATCGCGCTGTAGATACCATCGCCTCGGGGACTCGAATTAATTTCACGTCGCCGCGTCGACTCGATCGTCGTATCCTTCCGTCGAGAACTCACGTAACAACAACGCTGGGAATGATAGCAATTATTGTTTTCTCCTCTTTCCAGAATGCATCGAACGTGGTTACACTTCGAATGCATCGTCACAGTTCGATTGTTTCTCGCGAATACGTCGCCGCGTCGGCGGCGTCGGGGGTAGGATTAGCGCCACTCGAGCACGAATTCCCGGCATTTGTAGCTCGTATTATTGTATAGGGAAGGCTATTGTATTTAGGCAGTAAGTCTATAGTTGGCTTGCACACCTGTACAAATATCGCATCGTTTCTAGTGAATATATTCATAGGCGCACGTCTTTTGCAAAGAGCCACTCGATTACGGTTGTCTGTATATTCAGCCGTTAATACACCAAACACGAATCGCGTATAGAAATTTCTGGTTTTTTTTTCTTTTTTTTTGAGCATCGTGAGCAGCGTTTCTCTTCTGAATGTAAATTTAACGACGCTTCGCGTTCTTGTCAGAATTATGTCTCGGAGACTTCTCGAAACTATTAATACTTTTGAGAAATTATCTCCAACGTCGTTCCCGGTACTCTTTAAGATTACATTATTTTTAGTTCAACAGACGTGGGAAAACACGAGCCACTTACGGAAAAATACTGATAAGATACAATGGAAATGTTCATTTTGAATTTCTTATGTATGCTAATTTGTAATAGACGAATACAAGTTTGGGGAAATCAGAATAGCTCTGCTCAAAATAGCTCTGCAGTTCTATGTATTTATCCTTTATACAACAAACACATTCGAATTCTGTACACTAATTACAATTTTATTATCCTCATGATTGTCACATGCTTGTCGTGAACGTGCTTTTCAGACGATTTACAGATTGGCCCAGTCACTATTCTGGAACTGCACGTGTATCGTCGAGAGCGCGTATTTGTTATTTACATTCATTGAATAACGATGACGCTTCGTTACACTCTCATTATCTCCGAAATGTGAGCTTACGTAACTTGCAAGTGTTATTTAAAATTAAAAGTCCATGAGTCATAATCATAACATGATTTTTCAACGACAATAAATGAAACTAAACTGTAATTATGTGAATAACATAAATTAAACAGAGCGTGCTAATAAACGATTAGAACTTTCTCTTATAATCATCACTTTTTTTTATATAAATTATATACATCATCAAGTTCTTCAAACTGCGCGCTGAATTTCGGTCTTGAAACACAATTCTAAATTAAGCCAGAAAAGTAATATCAAAATATTTAATTAATTTAATAATACTGATGTTAATAAGCATCTCACTGCAAAAAGTTTATTGCAAAAAATATTACTCTAAACATCATTTTTCAAATTAAATAAGAAAGCCTTTTACGGTCGTAGCTGGATCTTAGTGCTTTATATAAATTTTACTTGTGTGATTTTTTTATATACCTTCTTTCAAATTCAACCAACTACGCGCCGAATTACTTTTCCGGTCATAACGCAGTTAAAGTTAGACATGAACAGGTAATATCACATTTATTTTTCGCAATAAATTCTTTACAGTTTTTTCAGGGGGTATAAGGGGTCTAACATCTAGATGCAAGTTAGCATCGCCAATTATTAAATTATTTCTAATTTAATAAATGTGATATTACCTGTTCATGTCTAACTTATAACTGCGTTATGACCGGAAAAGTAATTCGGCGCGTAGTCGGTTGAATTTGAAAGAAGGTATATAAAAAAATCACACAAGTAAAATTTATATAAAGCACTAAGATCCAGCTACGACCGTAAAAGGCTTTCTTATTTAATTTGTATTATACATTACTCGGTCGAATAACTTCACTTCGAAAATTCGTTTGAATCATTTTTCAATATTAATACAGAAAAAATATTAATATTATATTAAGGGATTATACACACACACACACACACACACACACACACACGCACACGCACACGCACACGCGCACGCGCACGCACGCACGCACGCACGCACGCACGCACACACACACCTACACAGAAAGAACAGTTTCAAATATTAATATCAAATTAACGCTAATATATTGAACAACATTATTATTGTATGTGTTGTGTGTTTCTCATATAAACAAGAGATTATATTTTTACTTATGTATGAAATATTGATAATTGGATTCTGGATATACGATTTAATCTTCTTTAAAAAGTTTGATGATCGAGGGGGTAACCACTCTTGAATTCTGGTGTACAACCTATTAAATTCCCTGAAGTCTATTGAATTCCTTGAAGTCTGATAAAATCTATTGTCCTTAGTCCAGTATACACCTATTTTCTGAGTGATTACCCCCTCGTTGATGATCTTAATTTTAACAAAATATTTTTATATATTTTTTTTCAATATTATAATTATAGTCATCTATAGAATAGAATTGATTGTTTCGATAATAATAATAATAATATGAAAAAGTTCTCTTGATTTAAAGATTTTAAAGATATAATTATTTCCTCTCCGATATCGTTTGCCTTTCAACTCATGAAAATTATTAGAGGAAAGTCGCAAATACTTGCATAGACTTTTCTGTCCTAAAGCGACACCCTCTTATTTCTCTAAATATTGCACTATATTAATACTGATAAAAATATGATTTGCTTTCATAATTAAAGAAATAAAAACTTATATATTCATAGCTTTTTCTTATATAAAATATGCTAAAAATTCTTAAAAAGCGAAAATAAAATTTGCACGATTTTCTCTTGCAAATTACATAGTTTATACAAGAGTGAATATATTATTATTAATATTAAATCATTTTACATGTTTGTAACTTCATAAAGCTGTTTTGTTTATATTTTTTTCTTTTATATTTTCCTCGTAGTTTGGAACATAAATCACTGTGCAGCGTAAAGTGATACACTTCTCCGTGAGACAACAACTATGAAACCTTCAACTTTAATATTGATTTCCAATATTTTGACAGATGTTTTATGAATTTTTTCACATTTTCTCTAATAAAATAAGAAAAATAGTGTCAGATAGATCCACTGATAAGATGCTAAAGAAACGTATAAAGTGAAAGAGTTCGATTCTAGCTTTTAAATTTTATAAAATATTTTTATAAAACATTTAATACGTAAAAATATATTTTATTACTTAATTTATCAATTAATTTTATAGTTAACTCCTTAGTATTTCTTCCCTACGGGATCGTGTTTGAATTTTGCTAGTACTGCTTACTGTGTCAGTTTTGGAACACAATTTTTTATATGCTCTTTTTTGATCATGTTGCGAAAACATTAATTATTACAAAATACGACAAAACAATATTATAAACTGCTATATCTGATAGAAGACATTTTCTAATTTATTTTTGTGCTTTTAAAGTTTTATTTTTAGTTTTTGTTTAAGAAATATTACAAAGTGGTATGCCAATATTGGTAACTTTCCATTATTGAATAATAAGAATATATTTTTTTTATGAAACTTCTTCATACAAGCAAGTTATATCTGTTTAACGTTATCTCATTTCAATATTTACCATGTCAAAAATAAATATATTTTTAATATAATACAAAATGTCCTTTTTTCTGTATACCCTTACGAAAAAATTCTTCCAGCTAGGCGTTGGCGATCCGAAATGACATTCAAATGGAGTGTTAACTCCCAAATAAACCTCTAACTTCAGGGTTAACACTCAATTCGAGTGTTATTTCGGACCGCCAATGCCTAAAAGATAGAGAAGTTGTTTATTCTATTGTAAACATCGTACTTTTCTCTATTTGCTTTAATTTTATTTAAAAAATAATTTTATTAAAAAATAATATAAAATCGCGTCTCTATCCTCTATTCCAATTTCCTTACATCATAGTTTTCAAAACCGCGTGACTACTGTATCTTAAAGAACGGTTCAGCCGATCGACTTATAACATACTTTCTTTAAACACCAATTAAAAATTAATGCTTGATATAGAATGCTAGACATTTTTTCGATACTTAGTTTTCTTTGTTGCAGCTAAAAACGAACAATTTATAGTAAAACATCACTATATTGACTTTGATTAGCTGCCACCCGAAAAAATTTTTTATTTATAATTATATATAATGTTTTCTTATCTTTCTTAAATATCTTTAAATATTCTCAAAGTTTATCCATTAAAATCTGAAATATCCTGCATATTAGAAAATTATTAAATTTTTATATAGGAATGAAAACTATTACACAATATTCTGATATGTAATTAACATCTCTATTCTTTTTATTTTATTTGTTGACACATATAAAACCATAACATTAATATTAATAATATGTAGGTTTTATATTGGATTAAAAGATATACATGCGAGGACACAAATATCTTCTCACATGAAGTTACACACATATCGGAGCATACTCCACGCGCATTTCATATATTATCTATATATCCTGAGAAGTTTATATTATTTCTACAACATTGTTGGAACATTTCGACGAAACATTGATATTGTATGTCTCTATAACGTCTCTGAAATATTATATTGCAAATTGTTACAATGTTTCTGAAATGTTATTGGAAGCTGCAGTAGAGACATATGCATGCGTTATTATTTCTCAAATCAAGATCTACATCTGCGGGACAGTATGAAATTTGACATGGCATAAAAAATTATATTATATATTCAAAATTGATTTCGCTCAAATTTTCAACTTGATTATTTTTGCATAATAACGAGTTATTAATATGCATCGATACGTCGCGACTTCGAGAGCATTGTAATAGAAATTGAAAGGCGAATCCGCACATGCATGTCAATGCTGTCTCATCATATTTGGGGGGTCAGTCCCCTTTGGCGGGAATTATGTTAGGCGGCGGACAGTTCGTCGCGCGCGCAAATATGTCACTCAATAAAATCGTTTAAGCCAACGAGCTAACATTTGTGAAAGAAAAACAATGAGAATCCTCGCACGCTAAATGCAACTGATTGTGATTCTAGATTAGAAACCGTGATCAGGTGCAGGGAACGTCCGTTTTCCAACATTAGAGCGTTTAATATTTTCATGCCTGATGAAACATTTATATCTCGTTTCTTTAAAAATTCATATCTTTCACAAAAATGAAGATAGCTACTTCTCTTTGGGCTCATTCTAAAGATGAAGGATAAGACTTATCATTAAAAAATCAACATTATTTTGAGTTTTGCCCCTAGATCTTCATACCTCAAATACACGAAAAAAGAAGATTAGTTGCTGTAGCAAGAATCTATATGTAATAGCTAAATTTCAGTTGTATAGTTAAAATTTAGCTATATACAATTATCACGCACAGATTTTTGCTGTTGCAATTAACTGCAACTAATCTAACTTCCGTGTACTTATAAAATAGTATTTAAAAGTAAGAAATACGCATATCTTCCATAAATGTCAAGATAACGAGTTCTTCCAGGTTCATTTTGAAAGTTAATTTAATGGTTATATGGAAAAAAGTCACTACTTGATTTTAAAATTGCGAACTTAATGTAGCGGTCCAAAATGTCCAAATTTTGTTGTATTTATATGTAAGTTTATATATATAGGCTTTAAGATTGTTGATGGCAAAACAGTAAAAATTTCAAAATTAAAAATAATGGATTCTATATGACAAATTAAATTGATAAATTTTGTTAGATTTAAGGGAAACTCATTATTCTATTATTTTGAATTTTGAAATTTTGATTCATAATTTGCACCCCTTTTTAGGGTCTAACCTTTAGTAGAACATAAATTAAATGCTATTCCTAGAAAAGACCAGACACAAAAGGATAATAATAATATCATCAAAAACTCACTCATAATGAATCGTCCTAATTACGACTGTCGCTTACGGTAAAAATATTGATTTCTCGTTTAACCGACTTTCCTCTCGCTAACAAAAAACGGCGGCACCGCGCGATTTACCATTGGCGCAACGAACGTTGCGATTAAACGTGTTGTCGTTACGTAGAAGCGAACGACAAAACGACGAAGTGTGGCAATGCAAACACAGTGGGTGTTCGCTGATGCATCAACCACCACGATCGATTCTGCAGATTATGAAACTCTGAGAAATAAACTAGAGGACGATCGTCAATGCAAAATTTTTCTCTGAAAAGTATTATTCGACAGCGATATTTTTGTGCCATACTTTATTCTTTTTTTTTTGCTTATTACGATGAAACATTACGATGCTCATTACAGCTGCAATTAATTCGCTATCTGTCTCTTTACGTCAAAAACACTTGTTTCGATAAACGTTATTACCTTGCCAATGTGTGCCGTTATATTATTTTGAAGGGAAGCTCATGCATTTTCTATTTTTAGTTTTTACGAGGCATAAATTTATTGTGTTAGCTTCACTTAATTTATTTTACTAAACTTTATTTGATTGTGCATTTTATACCTTATTCTACTATAAAATTTATAATTAATGCCAATATGAATCGTTTAAAATAAAAATTGACTTGAAAAGCTTTAAATCCAACTTCTATATTACTAAAACTGTAGGGCGGACAAGGTAATCTCACTACGGTAATTGTATCTATGCTCGTACGTTTCGCATTTTTATCGTGGGCGGTATAAAGCAATTTTCTTCACTCGTTCGTCGTGCTTGCGCAGGTGCCACGCAAATGTTGATAGTAGTCCTCGCGTTACACATTCGAACCTTGTCCGTGTCAAGTTGAATACTTTGCACAGCCACTTGTGTGAACGCGTGGTCCCATTAAAGAAAAAAAAAAATGACACATATTTTTAATCAACTTGTAACGGTGACAAAATTGAATTTGTCTTACGAAAGTGTAATATCATAAATTAAACAAATATTGTGAAAGCACTTCAGAAAACTGAGACAATCGTCATGCTCTGATAGGAACATTATTCTTCGATTTAGTCAAAATGTTTTAGACAAAAGTAAAATCATGGATTTTTTTAGTCATTCATAAATTATTCATAAATATTATTTATTCATAAATTATATTTAACATTATCGTTTTATCTAGCCAAAGTTTTCTCAGTGTATCATTAGACATTGAATATTAAAAGCCCACTTGATGGCAAAGGTTTCGTTTTAATCCATCGCCCAGAAAGGGAAGCACGATGAACGCCTTAGGAAAATACCGCGGAAGTAATTTTCCTACAGTATAACATAAATATCGATTGTGCTTTGATACTTGCTGGGAAAGAAAACTGTCGACGACACATCGTTATCATAAACAAACGGTATTATATTTCCTACAGAAACAGGAAGCGCCGTGACACCATAATTACATCGTGATCCTGATATCGTTTTATTGATCACACAATGTTAGTTTATTACGATACTGACATCTCTTCGAATACAAGTAACTATAATAAAGAACTTCGCCTATTTTGGGCTATCCGCGTCCAGTAATCAATTATATATAATTTTGTAGATATAATAATGGTAGCATTAAAAAAAAAAGTTTAGATCTTCAAACCCTCGCCGAAAGTAATTCTGACCTCCTAGTGTCATTTTATTCGTTCAATGACTCATTTTCCAATACGACAAATATACAATGTTAATTCTGCTACAATGTAGACATCGTATCATGTTTTATTAACATGCCTGGACTGTATTCGAGCTTTAAGAAATATTGGATATATACAGGGTGTCCCATTTTAACATTCGCATCGAAATATTTCGTAAAAGCAAGATCACTAATCGGTGATTCGATTCAGCTAAAGCAAGATCGGTCAGTTATCTACTTAATGAAAAGTAACTTACTTATAGTATTTTGGTAAGCTCTTGGCACCAATTATTAGATTCTGGAATTAAAAATAGGGTTACATCATTTAAAAAAATCGATGTGACCTTGATCTGACCTTGGCAGCACCACCCAAGGTCAAACCAATGATACCTTCTTATGTCGCTTTCGAACCCTACAACTTTTGTTTGAAACATTTTCCCGTATCTTTTATACTTTATGAGATATTTCGATGCAAAAGTTAAAATGAGACATGTATACCCTGTATATATCCAATATTTCTTAAAGCTTTAGTACAGTCCAGGCATGTTAATAAAACACGATACCATATCTACATAGTGTAGCAGAACGTAATATTTGTCGTATTAGACAGCTCTGATGATACCATCGAACGAACAAAATGATACCATTAGGAGGTCAGAACTACTTTCGGTAGGGATTTAAAGATCTAAACCTATTTTTTCTTTAATACTACCATTATTATCTTCAAAATTTTATATGACTGGATGCGAATAGCCCAAAACTCCTTATAAAAATGGACGAAGTTCTTTGTTTAGGAGTAAAGTACTGAAAAGAAAACTATTAACCAAATAAAATTATTAATACACGAGAATAAAAGGCCTAAATGTCAGCCACAGTGGTTCTTGGTGTCGAATAATAAATTATAATTTTAACAATTTCCAACTCAAACTGCGCGCCGCATATTCGACGGACTTGAAACACAGTCATGAAGCCGGAATAGTAATATTAATTCTTATAGTATTATTTCATTCGTCGTCAGATTCGCGTAATAATCCATTCATCTTTTCGAAGAACTTGTTCGATTCTCAACCCATCAAATAATTAATTTCCGTAATATGAAATCGATTGATCATTATTCAGCACTAAGAACCACTGTGACTGACATAAGCCTTTTATTCTCGTATTTTAATTTCGTCAGTCTGATATAACGTATTATTGTGAAAATTATTAATGATTAATAAAATGATATACTTTTATTTCTCGGAAACTAAACATTGCACTTAATTAATACTAATAAAAACATGACCTGCTTATATAATTAAAGAAGTAAAAATCCTTAGTTTATTCATTCTTAGTTTTACAAAATCTGCTAAAACAAATTCTTAAAAAGCGAAAATAAAGTTAGCACGATTTTCTGTTCGTAGTATAACAATAACGATTATTATTGAATATTATTGATAACATAAGATCATTTTTCATCATTATAGCTTTTTAAAACTGTTTTATTTTTCTCTTTCATATTTTCCTCGTAGTACATTTTGGAACATAAAATTGTTGTACAGCGTAAAGCGGTACAACTGTCAGTGAGGCCTACGAAATCTTCAATTACAAGTTGACAAATGTTTCATGAACTTTTACACATTTTTTTTAATACCTTAAGGTAAGAAAAATAACATTGGACGTGACAGATCCACGTAGACCGGTAGATAGGGGAGAGTGGGGTAATTACGAACACCTAAGCAGGTAATTAAATCAAATGAACCCTGAGAAAATACAAGTTTCTTTTTTATTTGTAATTATACACAAAGTATTTATTTATTAATTACTATAATCAATTTTGATAAAATTTAACAATAAAATCAACTTTTAATAAAAAAAAAACGAAACCTTTGGTATTCGTGATTATCTCAACTATCATGGAGTAATCACGAACGCATGGAGCAATCACAGATGATCAAATATCGTTTTTAGATGGTCAAATATCGTTATTTTAGACACAAAGTAAACTGTATCAGCTTTCCAAAAGATAATTTCTTATTTCTCACATCTTCTATGACTTTTCACAAATCTTCTAGGTTATATTTCGGTCTAGGTTTGATATCGGTCCTTCTTTTATAATTTCGTGGCATCTAAAGTGATTAATTATTGAAATTTAAAAAATAAACTGAAAAAAGGTTATTAAAGAACATTTCGAGGTCTGACGAACGTTTAGGATTGCCCCATCCGATTCGTTCGTCATTACCCCACGTCATAAAAATAATAAAAAAATTTTTGTTTACAAGTTAGGATTATGCTACAGACAAAACGTTGCTCATAAATTAGTATTTGATTTGGGTTTATTTTATCTTTATTAAAGCTCATTTGTATCATTTTCACAACAGCAGCTACATGCAATGTAATTCAGCTAAAAAATTATTTGAAAATGTACGGAAAAGTTTAATTATATTTATCTTAAACGATGTGCCCAAGTTACTACTGTATATCTGGCACTGTATGAGAACTGAGTTATTAATCGATGAAAAGAAAAGATCTATTTTTTTCTTTCGTTATTGCTGTGTTCACGATTACCACGCGTTCGTCTTTACCCCACTCTCCCTTAATATGGCCATTCGTATTATCTCTGTTATTAGGTAATAAATTTTAGTAGATATAGAATTATTTGTTTAGTAGCCTGCCGTTATGTAATGGTACTAATGCCAATACATAATAGCTGATGTTGGTAATAAAACATTTTTATTTTCAAACATTTCGTAACTTTTTAAGATACATTTTAACGTTTAATTACACATACTTCCTCATTCTTCTTAAACTTGAGCATATTATCACACGAATGTATGTACACTCGAGTGTTTCTTTTGTTATTTAACTGTTCATTTGACTGTACATATTTTGAGTTGTGCAAAGTTATACAAAATAGAATATCATTTTGTTAGTACGATTATTTAAAAGCGTTCTGGTAATATAGTTATCATCAAAAATTTCATATCGAATTAATCCTTTAAGAAACCGATTGTCACTCTAGAGGATTGCATTCAGAAACATTAGAGATATCATTTTATCATTGTTTAACATTAAACAACAAGCAAGAAATGATATCTCTAACGTTTCTGAATGCAATCCTCTAGAGTAACAATCGATTTATCGAAGAAATATTTCGATATAAAAATTGTACTTAAAAAATCATGTTAACAAAATCTCATGTTATTGTTTAACTTTGCATAACTCAAAATGTACAGCTGAATAATACGCTCAAGTTTGAAAACAATGAAGATGTATGTGTAATTAAGTATTAAAATGTACCTTGAAAAAGTTTAAAAATGCTCAAAAGTAAAAATGACTTATAACAATTATCAGCTGTTGTGTATTGGTATATTAGCATCACTAAAAAACGGCGGGCTACTAAATGAATCATTCCATAAATTATTAGAATTCGTCACCTAATAACGAAGATAATAGGGGTAGCACAATATATATAGCCACAATACCCTCTTCTCCTCTATTCAGGCTCTTATTGAATTAATCAATTAAACAATAAATTAATAGGAGCTTAGCTGGTTCTTATTGCTAACAATTGTACATATTAGTCGCAATTATAATTTAATAATCGAATTACAATCTTAAAATAACAAACGTTTTGACCTATTTAATATAAAAAAATATCTAATTCAACAAAATAGTGTATCTTTTTTATACAAAACCAATTTTTAAATCTATTCTTCTGATGGTCTATATTATCTCCTCTGTTTATTTTCAACTCATTCTACTATGTGGCTATATTTTTATAAATAGTATTCAATCTAATAGACATTTTATAAGTTTAAATCTATTAAACAACACTTTGATGAAATCGTTTCAATATGAAATGATTATTGATAAGTTTATTGCATGAAATGTAAATGAGTGATCATAATCCCATTTTCTTCTTTATACATAATATGATGCCAAAAAAGCGTGTAAAGTTGCGAATTAAATTCTAGCCTTTTAATTTTATAAACTTTGTTATTTAATATATAAAAATATATTTTATTACTTAGTTTATTTTATACTCCTTCCATACAGGATTATGTTTGAATTCTGCTACGTATTACTGTCTACTGTGCCAGTTTTGGGGCTCTAGTTCTCAGACGCTCTTTTCAAGTTATGTAAAAACATTAATTATTACAAAATACGAAACAGTATTATAAATACTGCTGTATAAGCTAATAGAAGATATTTTCTAGTTTATACTTATATTTATAAAGTTTATATTTATCTTGTGTTTAAGAAATATTACTCGAAAACAAAAGTAGTATGCCAGTACAGACTTTCCTCTATTAATGAATAAAAGAAATTTAATTTAATAGTTAGATTCTCAAAAATATTAAATAATCAATAATACGATAAAGGTGGTTATAAGAATCAACGCAGTTAGTGGTGCGTGATATAAATAATAAAATGTCTCTGTAAATTAAATTACATAGATGCGTTCCTAGGAAACGTGTTTATTAATAATTACTTTTAATGCGAAGAAATAAATTATTACCTGGACAAAATTTTTATGTGATCGTCGAAAAGTGGTTCGCATACATACATTTTATCGAGCAATGTGACGTACGACAACAATATAGATTGCTTATCTAATCTAATTAGGGAAAAGCGATAAAAATAGCTATGGTGTCGCAGTAGAACACCCACAATAATCGTCATGGTAATGACTGTACGAGAAAGTCGTGGTTGGTTGCCTTCTAGTCCGAAACCGGAAGCAGGAATATGTCGAGCTCGCAATAACGGAAGCACAAGCGCGAAGAATGAGAGAGACAGAGTAAGTAAACAATAGTAATGAAACGATGTTGCGACACTCGTCCCTCCGCGCGTAGGCAAATATTATATAAAAATGAGTAATCTCCGGAGAACGCGAACGTTGAAGTGCTCTAACGCTTGAGTAACATTCATCTTTCGTGTTACTCGAATCCAACGAGTTTTCCCAACGAGCAAATGTATTCCTTTTCCCCGTGCCTTTCCTAACAAATTTCCGACACACAACAGCAATTTCTTTCTCCATTAAAGATACTATATCTAATATATCTATATATACATGTAGTCTCAAGGATTTCGTCCGTTAAGTGTGGAAAGTAGAAAATAACACAAGGCGTTATAGATACGAATCACATCTTACGTTCTGACGCTATGCACGACACGTGTGTCACGCGTCTTCTTCCTCAGAAATAACGACACGTCATTAAACCAAGCTTGTCTCAAACATCGCCGATCTCTACGAGTCGACTTTCTATCTCGAACAAGCATGCCGAAACAGAATTTCCTCCTTCACCGACGAGCTTTCCGTCCGGGCGAGCGGAACTCCTCGACTCCTCAGTTCGCGACATCGTCGCCGCGCGTTCTTAAAAAAAAGAAGGAAAAAACCATCAATTATCAGCGATCGCTCATTTTCTAGCGGCACATTTCCTTATCGCCGAGCGCAGCACGATTCCAAACGACGCGACCGTGGCACGAAAATAATTATTGTTTTTCTCGGTTTCCCGTTTGTTTGCACGCTTCGCTTCCTTGTTCGCTTCTTCGTTACGCCGTAGCTTAATCCACGCCGCGTCGGCGAGTGGAGGGAAGGAAAGGCTTGGAAGAATTCGCGACGAAATCACCGTAGCGTGACCTTTCGACATCTATATCAAATCCTCCGACGGCGGCGGCCAGCGTTCGACTTTTAGCTGTACCAGTGACTTCCTTACGCCTTTTTTTATATTGATCTCTGAAACAGTTAATCGCTATCACCGGACTGATGATCTTCGATATTTTAGATCCGCATCGTTGCGCTCACGACTGACGAATATATCTTCGTGAATTCTTCATTGTAGCTGTTGCAATTGTTACAGATGTAATATGAAAGTATTTTTATATGTCTTCTATTAAAAATGTGAAATTTATAATTGAATCGGTCATTTGAGAAACTCCATAAGTTAAATTTTTATGCAAATTGAAATGTTAACCTTTTCGTGCCTGAATTTTTTCTAGAAATAATTAGCATCTGATTCATCTTTTTAAAGTTTTTAAACTCACATGCCAAGGGTTTTTGGAATCGATAATTTGAAATATCAGATTTGTAATCAGTGACTCGAAAAACCATTGGAAAATGAGTTTTGCTCAAATCTAACAAAATTTACTATTTTGGTCTGCCACATTAGCAACCATTGCGTCACTTTGAAATTAAGTAGCAATTTCTTTTTTATATATCCTTTACGTTGACATTCAAAATGAAATTAGAAAGAATTTGCTATCTTAATTTTTGTAGAAGATGTATATATTTTTCACTTTTTACTACATGAATATTTGATGAAGTACAAGCAGATCAAGGAGTGAAATTCACAAGGATATTGACTTTTTAGTGAAAAGTCCTATCCTTCATCTGTAAAATGAGAAAGAAGTCGGTATCTTTATTTTTGTAGAAGATATAAGAATTTTCAAAGGACCGAAACATAATACATGTCCAAGCACGAAAATGTCAAGGAATTCAGAATCAGCGGAGATAAATATAGTTTCCTTAAAAAAGCACATTAGTCAAGCATTCCTTTCCTCTATACACTCTATACCAAGTCCACAAAACTATCATTCACAACTAGCATAATTTTTATAATTATCTTTCTTTTTGACATAAGTTTTAGAAAGTTATTTTGATTACTGCAAATGTAAAAACTAGAAGATTTCTCTAGTTCTACAAAAGTTAGATTTTTTAATCAGTAAGGTTTTTCAGGTGACCGATTCAATTGATTGACTTATAACACAAATTTGAATTCCCGTGTTGCGAATGAAGGACAGAAATTGACCGATTTGCAGGATGCGATTGTTGCGCTCTTACTGTTTCTGGCGTTCTTATCGTCTATTCGCATAACACCGTTAGATGCGGGATTCCACCTTTGTACATGCGTAACCGTAAACTTTTCTTTCGCGCACGCTTGCGAGCGAAGCTATTCTCTCTCTTTCTACAAGCATGTAATGGTACGATGCATTCCGGAGCTGTAGGATTTTCTGTCAAATAAAAACGCATTGTGAAATTCTGTGAAATCATTGGACCTGATGAATTTAAATATTTTTATAGCAAACACATTTTTTATTATACCGTGGATGATGTAACATACACAAGATTAATAATAAAATTAATGAATAATAATAAAATATTTAGCATTTCAAAATTTTAAAGAGAAAAGAATTTCTATGAAATTACCTTATATTAAAAGGTCTGTTGATGAAAAAGAGAATTTAAATTGTAATTACATTATTCTATGCATTACAAGACAGTAGATAATTTCCGATTTGTTTCTATTATTCTCGAGATGTCGAAGGTCGCTTCTTTAGTCACTCGTGTTTGCAGTGAGCGTAAAAAAAGTTTGTAAATGCATAAGATAATTTGATATCTTATATGTACGAGATTGCAACAATGTTGAACTCTGTAAACGATTACATCATGCGATCAGAGAATGAGAAATGTAGTTTGGCAAATTCGTTATATTTAATCGAATTAAACGTCCTTCGATAACAAGAACACGAATATAAGCGAAGCGCGAAGGACAAGCTTGTCTGCATAAGACACATTATTAACAAAATAAGATGATGTAGAAGAAAGTCACTAATATTAGCATATCACTTCGTTTTTTAATATTAAACAAAAGCTAAAAATAAAACTTTAAAAACATGAATACAAAATAAAAAGTCTTTTAGTTATCTTTAGTTTATCTTTTATTAAATGATATTTAGAGAAGTTTTTATAATAGTGTTTCGTATTTATTAATAATTAATATTTTCGCAACATAATCCAAAAAGAGCGTCTGAGAAATAGGGCCCATAATTGGCACAGTTGGCAATAATGGTAGATAGCAGAATTCAGACAGCCCTGTAAAAAAAGCGTTAACTATAAAATACTTTATTAGTGTTTACGTGGACTTGTTGCACTTAACGCTGTTTTTCCTACCTAAAGGTATTAAAGAAAATGTAAAAAAATTTATGAAACATTTGTCAACATTGCAATTGAGAATTACGTATTTATTATGTTTTCACGAAGAGACGTATCGCTTTACGCTACACAATTTTATGTTCTAAACTGCACTACGAGAAAAATATGAAAAAGAAGATATAAACAAAACAGTTTTATGAAGTTGCAAACATATAAAATGATTTTGCATTATCAATAATATACTCACTATTGTTTAAATTATGCAATTTGCAAGAGAAAATCGTTCAAATTTATTTTATTTTCGCTTTTCAAAAATTCGTTTTGAAAGATTTTACATAGAAAAAAATCTTAATATGTGATCTATGAATTTCTATTTCTTGAATTATCTCAGCAGATGATGTTTATCAATATTAAAACAGCGCAATGTTTAATTTTCAAGAAATAAGGAAATGCCACTTTAGGAGCTTTATGCTATATCGGTGACTTTCCTCTACGAGAAAATTCTAAAGCGATTTTTATTCGGATAAATAATCTCGCGGTTATCGCGCTCAACGTTCACCCACTATATTATAACTGTCATAAGCTGCCACCATTCAGTCAGTTGAACGCAAACGACTCTCAATTTTCTCGTGGTTACCAACCGGCACGGAACCATTATTGTTACTACCGCGGCGCCTGCAGTTCGTGAATGAACGCAAAAATTCGCACACGCAATCCGTCGCACAAGCCTATAATTATTCAGGAAAAAAGAGAGGGAGAGGAAGAGAATCTCTTATGAAATAAAGAATATGTTTTGACCGAATACGTCAAGATAAAAAGCAATGTGAAACAACAGCCATACGATTTACGATATAGCGAGGAAAAAATACCATCGACCTTGAATAATCCATCGCGATTACAATTGCACATTCATCCCAGAGCGTACCTTAGTTTCGAACGACAGACACTCGCTTATCCGCTCCATTATCAACATCTGGCCGCATCGGCAAAATTTCAACGATTTTAACGACACAGATCGTAGATAATATTTGAATTGAGATCAGATAATATCTGTTGATAGGAATGGCAAGTTGATTAGAAGTTTTGTTCACATGTGAAACTTTAGAAAATTACACAGAGAAAATTTTATTTTAAAGTTTTCCCTTAAAATTAATAATCGTGAAGAATTTTACCATAATTTTAGTAAAATTTTAATAAATATTATTTATCCGTGGCAACAGTTAAAGTATTTCTCAAACTCACTCTCTCTCTCTCTCTCTCTCTCTCTCTCTCTCTCTCTCTTTCTCTACACAGAGAATTTTTTTACAGTTTATCCTCAAAATCTATAATTGTGAAACATGGGTTTCAAAGAATTTTAAATTATAGTAATTTTTTAAATAAATTATATTAAAATTATAGTAAATTCTAAGAGAAAACAAATTTTTTTTGTTTAATGTCGTGAAGTACAACATTCGGTCGTGTTGGATAAAAATTAAATTTTTCAATAATTTGTTATTATTTATTTAATTAAATAACACATTCTTGTGTTAATCAAAGGCTTGAAAATCGAATACTGATATGGAAAAGCAACAATATTGAGCCGATAGTGCGTAAATATATTGTCCAATTATTCTCGCAGTCAACGATTGGTGAGAGATTGCAGAATCGGATTTTTTTGTACTTTTTCTTTCTCAGTAGTTAGTACAGAAAATTTAATACTGAGAGACTTTAGAAATCCATTTAGCTTCCCCACTGTTATCGGCCAACGTGCAGCCTCTATCAGAGGAAAGAGATAAAACCGTCGTGATTACGGGCCCTCCAGCGATTAGAGGTTCATTCCGCACATACGTTTCTTCTCCGTGGGATCCGTAGATACTTGTGCTTCCCAAATGTAGTTTTACGAAGATAAGAAATATGTATATGGAAAAATATTGTGAGTTAGTACCGCTATTAACGAGAGCAATGAGAAAGGCATGCATTCATTGAATCTTATTCTTTCAGATCTTGTTTTCTCACTTGTGTTTTAAGGGAATGCGAAACTGACAGAATTACTAACGTTACAGGATACGAAATTCTTCGATTTGGACTTTACACACACACCCACACACACACACAGAATCGAATACTTTGTTACATGTATAAAGTACACACGAGAATAATTCGCGGGACTCAACTTAAGCTTAAGAATAAAAAATTTTTTAAATGTTATATCGATAAATCTTTCTTATTCTTAAGCTTAATTAATGATATGTCAATAATCCTTTTTTGTTCTTAAGGTCCAGTTAAGTATCCTACAATTTATTCTTGTATGTACTTTGACGAACATGTAAAAAAATTTTCAGTTTTGTAAAGCTAATTTGGAGAATTTTGTAATGTCAGCAATTCCGTCATTTTAGGATCCATGACGATGCAGCCTCTAACGTCAATACGCTATCGCGTCAATTGCTCGCCGATCGATGAAATTATTTCCGGATCGTAGGCGTTCTTCTGTCGTAAGGTCGCACGAGTTTCCCTCGAATTTATTTGCATTCTGACGCGCAAATCTCAATTTCATCTATGTAGGTCTTGCCGATGTCATCATAGTAAGTTATTTAAGGCGGTGATACTCCACTGTCTTTCTCGTCGCTTTAAACAAGCTCGTAGCTGTATATTGAATTCGACTCGTAATATGGCGATACGTGTTATCAGCATATCCTTGAGGACATCTATTATAAGAAAGTTTGATAAAAATTATGGAAGATACGAAAGCAAGCTATAATGAGAAGAAAAATTTTGAAATTCTTAGAATCTTCTAAAGTTTCAGAAAGAGATTTATGTAACGGAAATCTCTATGTTAGAGGAGAAAAAATTCTTGAAATTTTTAAAACTTACAGTATCATAATGTTTTAAAAACATCTAAAAGACGTTTAAAAGATGGAAACCTTTATTTTAAATCCTCTCTAGTCTTTCAACTCGTACGTTACGAGCGATAAGCTGCTTTCTCTAATTTTATTTTAATTCAGCACTCTATTAACCACGTGTAAAATTATTATTACGCTTGGATATATTAGAAGATATTGGCGAGCTGCAGCGAGTTCAGGCCCGTCATCTTACCTAAATCCGACGCTCATCTCGACAAGCCTCTCGCATAACCGGTGACGCAAGTGGCCGGTCGCCGGACGCGACTTTTTTTTTTGACGCGACGTGCATTTATCAGGCGTGTTAAACAGACGCGGGCGATTCGCTCGCAGGTATAACGACGACGATAAAACGAAACAGTGGCCCGGCGAATCAGTCGTACTGAATAGTTACGCGTATGGTGATAAGCTCTTATCAGTTGCGGCCGCCATCGCGCGCTGCCCCTCCGGCTGCTTTTCCGTCTTCCTTCACCACGTTGCCCTTTACCTCTTACGTACTGATTCCTCGCATTCGTTTGACCTAATTGATAAGGGCATAGATTCGCGCAACACCGATTCCTTAACTATGTTTATTATACGAACACGCACGATGCTGAAACGCGCGCTTTATTTAAACAGATTCTGTAGTCACCTTTTTTACACGAGTATAAGAACTTGATCAAACTTTGAGAAAAAGTTTTCGATTAATATATAGGCATCCTTGATTTTTTTTCAACTTTTTTAATCATAGTTTTCTTTAAATGACTTTCTAAAATAACATAGTCTTATGAAAAGAAGAATTTTAACCTGATACACAATAATGACATTAAGAATTGACGAAAATTTTGCAATAATTGCAATAATTACTAAGATAATATGTTACAACACAACAGTTTTGTAGAAATAAAACTTTTAAATAATATTTATCAAGAATTAAACAAATCTAAGTTTGAAATATAAATATTTTACAATTCTTTCAAAAGCCATTTAATTCTTTATTTAAAATGTTACCACGCTGAATGTGTAATATTTTATGCTGCAATATTTCTACATTCTAATTTAAAAATAATTATGCACTTCTGTAAACATTTACTTGTATATAGATTTGATTTATTTTTAAATATTTTATACAGCTAAAATATTTTTTTCAATTTTTAAACAATTTCTTTCTAAATTTAATTTTGTAAGCAGTTATCAATATTTTATAAAAGGTCATTTCTACATCTATTATTGTAAATATACTTACACAAATCCAAATTATAATTTTTGTACAAGATTTTGTCATATAATTTAATGAATGCTGTCCTATGGGGATAAGTAATTTAATCACAAACAAAATGTAAAAATTTTTAAAAACTATTTCTAAAGAAAAATAAAGTTTCTAAAACACTTTGGAATTAAAATAATAAAATTTCACCGTATTATCTTCGTGTAAGAG
The DNA here is from genome assembly GCA_003595255.1 of Solenopsis fugax. Classification (NCBI taxonomy): domain Eukaryota; kingdom Metazoa; phylum Arthropoda; class Insecta; order Hymenoptera; family Formicidae; genus Solenopsis; species Solenopsis fugax. The sequence goes on along the minus strand of QKQZ01031429.1, from coordinate 15,969 downwards.
TTAAAGTATTTATGAATTGTATAAATATAACATCATACTAGTAAGAATGTGACAATGACGCTTGTTACAACATTTAAGTCGTTATTATAAACAATTTTTTAAAAACTTTCTCCACATCAATATTTATTAATATTATAAAAAAAATATTTTTAAATAAATTATCATTTTTATTGTTCAAACTTTGTTCATTAATTTTTATATTATTTTGAATGTGACAATGTCAAAAGCTTCTTTATTTAAAGATTGTATATGAATAAAATGTTACAAGTCTCCCCTCTACTTTTTTAAGCTGGAGAATTTCCTTAAGCTTCAAACGTGACGATACTTTGCATGCGTTTAACAAGATACGCCTCGTGCTTGCTGCGATGAATACAACGTAAATAACATGATTATCAAATTTTTTTAATTGAGCTTTCAAGTAAAATGCGGGTTAGCGGAATTCCATGTCTTATTTATTAAATACGCATTGCGTCAAATAAATGGTAAATTGATAAGTTATCATAGCTCTTCTAATTATTCGAATTGATTAAGCAAAATATTTCAGGCTATTAATTTCAATATCGCAAATTACGATCTGTTTAAAGAACATGGATTCTAAATTATAGTACATTAATCCTTTTTTTTCTTCCTATTTATTTGCATTATCGTATTTACTGAATGATAATACATCGAATATTAAGTTAAATATGGTGTTAATGATAAAGTTGAGAACATCTGACTCAGATGTTCTCAATTTAGAAGCGGCTAAAGTCCTTCACTTTGAGTGCGCAAAAAGAGATATCTGTAAATCTGACGAGAACGAAGAAATCGATAAAGAAGGATCTATTAGAATATCATACATTGTATTATATATTATGTTACGACTGATAGAAGTCAATTAATTTACATCCTTGACATATAATATTGTATAATGGACTATTGATCTGAATATTGCATGTAGTTACTACAATTATTGACAAAAATTAGTTACATAAAAGCGTTTCGCCGGCACTTAGACTCAGACTTTGTAATTACTTACTTCGTTATTATATGAATGAGTGTCAATTACACGCAAGTGTACGCGAGAACTCCTACAGTTCTCGTATACACTACGATATATCTTACTTCAAGCATTTTGCAAATCACCGTACGTGCCTAGAATAGAAATGTATTCAAAATTGAATTGAAAACGATGTTTATATTCAACGATTACTTCGAATATCAAAGGTAGTTCGAGGCGACGCCGCGAAGATAATTCACAAATATCTCAAATTTTAATTCCTGTGGAATATAAAGCGGCCTGAACTTTTCTGCGTTTAACAATTCAAAGTATAGTATTTAATTCATTTCCGCGTATTTTTGTCGTGCATTTCTGCAACGGCTGGTAACAGCAATAATTGAAACTGGCTCCGCGATTAGGCCTTTTGATTCTATCGCGAGTATTGTGTCGCCCAATAACCATTCTGCCTTTATTGGCCTCTCGGATTCGAATACTAATCGGTGGAGTGATATATCACGAGGTCACAGGTAATACGGGAGAGAATGGTCCTCTACATTCGATTCGAATTATCGCCATTGATTGCGTCCATTCTTGGGCACAGTAGTAGAAAGTAATAAATTTGTCGAGCGATATCTCATATCAAATATTACATATATATTTAGCGCAATTACAAAGTTTACTTGTTTTGTGTTATACGCAATTCGCTATTTTTGTTTTATCTTGTAATTAGCTCTATCTTGTTTTATCTTGAAAATTTACGTAATGTCATCGTCGAGTCATTTTGTATCGTGAGCAGACAAAGTTTGCAAACCTTGACATCGGTATGCAATGAGTAAGCAGCCAAATATTTCCTTTTCCCGTTATCGTCCATGCGAATATCTTCCATCTTGAGTAGCACTTTTTGGTCCCTTAACGTAATCTGCCGAGCAAAACTACCTGTTGATATCCCGCAGACAGAACATTCTGGTGGGTAAATTATTGTCCCCATTTTCTTCAACAAGACGAGCAAAGACCGATGCGTAAATAATTCCGAGCCGTACGTGAGAACTCGTCCGAAATCCTGGGAGCACAGCCGTAAATGCGCCTCGTTAAGCGCCAATTTCGCTTACGAAGCTATTTGGTCCATTCATCGAACAAGATATACGTGCGCAATTCTTATATACTTCAAAAAACGGACAGTCCCAAAAACCATACGGATTAAATAAATTGTACTCATACAATTATGTCTGCGTATAACAATGTAAAAAATATTAAGGTATCTGGATTGAATGTGGCCGACTTGAGGAGAAGAGGGGAAGGAACAAGCCACTTTGATTATAGTTTCTTATAAAGGTCAACAAAAAGTGTACGAATACAAAAAATAAGAAGGGAAATATGCTCTTTATAGTATTTGATAACGTAACAGCTAAGCTCTATGATTCAATGCTTATTTTAAAATCAGATGTTACACAATTTTAAGCCAAGTTACATGGCAGTTACATAACTGGTATAAATTATATTTTATAATATCATTATATGTATACAAATTGTAATCACATTTTTTTCGAACACTTGAGCTGCCACTATATGAAAAACCTGATTTTTCGAACTTGATACCTTCATTACAATAATTTTATGAATTAAAAGTTTGAGTACTTTATATGATTCTAATCATTTTAAATTTGTTAAATGCTGTTTAAACCTACAAAAGTATGCAAGTATAATAAGTTGCTTCCCAACCATAAATTATCCAAATTTATGGTTTCATTACTCATATGTTGTTTTTACAAATTTAATTTTATTAAATTTAAATTTGATTATCTACTGTAGATAAACAAAACACGTATTTCTTATTACGTCATGCTATTTAAATGCTTATAATTCCCTCATAGGAGGTGATATGTATGCGTTAGGGAAGATAGACAGTTTTACAGGATTTAACTAATTTTTTTTTTAAAAGAAAACATGGTAATTTTTATTACTTTTTACTTTTGTGAATAAATAAAGGTCCTAAGAATATTGTATTAATATTAATTTTTTATTCCTTAATTCCATAATATAATAAAATTATTTCAGAAGAATGGTTTAAATGTGATGTCTTCTCCCAATTAATTCATTTGAATTTATTTACTTTTTACAAAATCTATTTAATACTGTTTTTAAAAAAAATAATTAAGTGGATTTATACAGCCCAGGTACCTTATGATGCTACTTTCAAAGCGATAATAGAATGCAAAAAGTAATTGAGTTAAAATAAGTTAAAATAATAAACTTACTGCAGACATTTGTTTTAAACTTGCATGCTCGCTAATCGTTCGTATTTTCTGCATCAAATTAAATTTGATGACGGTTTTTGCGAAAGACAGCTCGCTCGGCGAATTCAATGTCGCTGGAATTTTACCGACACAAATTATTTCTGCAGTGATGTACGGAACTTTTCAAAATAAACAGCTCGGATTTACGTCATCTGATCCGGTCGCCATTTCTCGGGCAGAGCTCGAGTGGCCAGAGCTTTCTAGAGTTTCTCAACTTTCCTAAGAAGGTTCACGGCTACCTGTTAGGAAGGGATCTGGTTTTGAAACGAGTTGTATGACGGTACACAGCGAGAGAGAGGGACCTGTCGCCGTCGCCCGGCGTCGTTGCTCGTCGTCGTCTCGGGGCCGTGGTGGGGAATAGACGAAGTGACGGGATGGTTCGGATGGAACTCGAGGACGTTCACCTTTTTTCGTGACTTCGAGGCCGGCAGACGCCGTTGAGATACCCTCCCTGCCGGCTAGAATCCTGGACACAATTGACCTATTCGTCTACAGTGGAGAAGTCCGTCTTATTGTTAGTGATTGAAAATAGCGATTACTCTAGAATCCAACACATTTTCGAGGAGTACACGAATCGCATTGTTTATTTTGTTAGGATGTTTCCAAATATAGTTATATGATTTAAGAATACGTATGCTGAGATAAAAATGTACTAGAAAAAAATGTTCATCAATTTTTATAAACCTTGCGTTTACATATAACTGTAAACGCAATTGCTTAAAAAATAAGGGATACTATTAATTTGTTTGATTTTCCTATTAAATAAATCGTTCACTGATTATAAAAATTATTTTATGCAGTATAGTCAATGTTTATTGAAATATAAACTTTGTTTTTTATAAATTAGTGATTTTCTAATAATATTAAATTTAATTTTAAAAAATAATTTTCTTTTAAGTAAAGAGAAAATTGTTCATAATTTTTAATAAATATAATATTTTTGACGATATAATAAATGTGTATTATATTAGAGGTTTTCTGTTACAATAAATAATGATTTTAAACATGAAAATAGGGAAATATTTACTTAAAGTCTTAAATATTATATATTACACATTATAAAAATTATATCACAAGACATTTGTGTATATTAATTTTACTTGAAATTAGATTTGAATTGATTTAATATTCTTTATATCGTCTTTGAGAAACATATTTTCTCTAGTAGGATTTGAACCCTCCTCCTGGATTATAAGTCTCCTGCTAAGGCCGGTATTTTTTTGTTACCGGTAGGTTACCCGGGGCCACATGGGGATTTACACCGTAGAAGTCGAAAAAGTAGAAGTGGAGATAACTTGCTTGCAACCTCTCTGTTACATGCCTCTATAGTATATTAATATTGTGTTATAATTTTAGTTTTTTACTCTTAATATTAACGAAACCATCGTTAAAAGAATTAAATCAATTTGCCAATGTTATGAGTGGCGCAGCCAATATATTACAATCTACGTAAATAATTCTCTCTGTAGGAAATGTAAGGGGTTTACTGATTATTTTGTGATACATAAGAGAAATAATAAAAGATGGAGTACACGAAAATTCAAGCCCTAGTAACACAACTGATTTTACATACAATTTCTAAACGATTATAAAACATTAGATACGTTTAAGAAACAAATGTAAAATGTATATGAATCATTATGTGTTACTAGGGAGTGCTTAGCTTTTGTATTCTTTGTTCAATTTTATTATCCCACTTATGAGTGGCCATAAATCCCACTTCTTTTGATATATGATAAAAATGTAAGGTTTTCTTTAAGTTTTTCTTTAAAGCTTCTTTCTAAATATATAAAGAAATAAATATTTCATATTTCTAATTTTTTTATAATAATAGACGGTATGAAGGTTTTATTGGTATACTTTATTTTCCTTAAACATAGTAAATAGGTTTTATTGGTATACTTTATTTTCCTTAAACATGATAAATCAAGTTTTTGTTAGATGCAGCAGACATATACATATATCAGAGTCATCGTATATTTTATTTTTTTGTGAAAGATTATGTATATTGCTTATTTATGGTAAAAGCAGCGCACTATCCTATATACTGTATAAAAAATTCTTAAACCCAAAGAACAGACTTTTGTATAACGCGTAATACATAATGCATAAGAGAATTAACCAATCAAAGTCCTTCATTTTTATCTTGGGAAGGGAAATAAATGATTCTGATTGATTGATTGATTCTGATTGATTGTGCGTTATGCAAGAGTCTACGCTTTAGCCTTTACAACAAATATTTTTTGTTTTTGTTGGATATATTAAGATATTAGATATCTCTATTCAAGATATTGGTATACTAACTCTATTTAAATATATGTTTCCTCAAATATGTGTAATAAATTTTTCAAAAATATTTCTTAAAAATAACTTTTTCGTAACTTTGGAAATATGAGTTTAAATAAATATTTATTGAAATGTTATTTTTAAAATTAAAATATTCGGATTCAACGTTTCGAAAATTTATTTACTAGATTTCAATATAATGTGTTAAATTTGATTCAAATAAATTTTTATTAAAATCATTTTTTAAATTTAATGCTTGAGTTTACTGTATTTAAAAGAAGAAGCTTTATATTTTAAACATTATTTATATTTAAATTCAGTAAATCTAATTTTAATAAATAGTTCTAGTACTATACTTTTAACAAATTTACTATAATTAAGGAAATTTTTATCTCAGTATATATCAGGAATATAATAAAATTTATATATTGTATATATTAAAAATTCTAATAAATATTTTTAAAAAATTAAATAAATGAAATAAACCTTTAGCCCAAGAGCAATAAAAGTTTTATAAAATATATTTTCATAAAATATTTAAAATATTGCACGATTCAAGAAATTCTTAGAACGTTTTGCCGGTTGATCGGTAAATATCTTTTTCTGCGTTGCAGGACGATTAATATCAATATAAGCTGACAATAAATTCGTATGCTGAATCAATTTAAGTGAGTACTCTCTCATACACGCAAACAACACTAATAGCAGTAAATCTTTGTAAACAGTCTAGTAGTATCGGAAATACTCATCGAGCTGTAAAGCGAGAGAAATAGAGAGTGAGAGAGAAAGAGAGAGAAGGAGAAAGAGAAATAAAGAGGACGATCCAGTCATACATAACGGACGGGCTGCTCTTTTGCCGTATAGCAATAGTAAACGCTTGAAAAATATTTGTGTTCTCCGCCGGGGTTGTATTGATATTCCATACGTTTGGGTTTTTGTTATTATAGCATTAGCGTAATTAGATATTCGTTGGTGCGTGCCGTTGACCTTCCCACAGTGTCTTCGCACCGACATGCGACAGTGTGAAATCTGCGCCGCGAGGCTTTCCGGCATAAGCGGTTTCGCGATCGCGAAACGGATCGGCTTGTTTTGTTTTACGGGTGCGATACGCGAATGACGCGCGGACTTTACGCAGTGGGACATAACAAAAACTCAGGCGCACCTTTTACGACTATGTTTTCATCGTCGGATTTAATTTATCATGAACTATTATCGTCTTTTTTATTGGCAATTTACGCTCCTATCCGTCGACGATAACGCGACGAACGTGTACAGAACGGACATCGTGCCGGATACGTGTCGTTTTTTTTTTTTAACTTTTTATAACTCCCGCGTTGATCGCGAGATTATCGCTTCGATCACCTCGCACACTTGCGCTTGTATCATTCGAAGGACATCGTTTTTGTTATCAAGCATCCTGCAGTAAGTTTAATATCAAACGTATGCACACTCACGTGGAGAAAATTTCCTGTTAGAATTTATCCTCAAAATTATGTTAGTTGTGGGACAATATGGACTTCGAAAAATTTTACTACAATTTTAGTAACTTAATAACTAAAATACAATAAATTTTACTAGATTAGAAAAAAGAGGACAAGATGGCGATGCGATGAAGGCTTATCGATTTTTTCTAATTTTTGTGTTAATATAAAAATAATAACCTATTTTTTAATTCACTAAAGTCTCGTTTATCATCTGTAAAAATTAAAAGCTGTTAAATAATTTAAAAATTTTTTTAAATTTATATTTTTTATGGTTATCGTCGTTATCGTAACCACATATGTGGATATAATGGCAAGTAAACTAAAGTTAAAAATATACTTTTTAGGAATAAAGAAGATTCATTATAATAAAATAAACTTATATTATTTTGATATTACAGTGTAGTAAAAGGAAAATGTATATGGATTACATAAAATATTTATGTAATTTGCAAAAATAAAATTATTAATATTGCGATACATATTACGAGTATAATTTGCGCTATATATAGTCAGAATGTTAAGACCAAAAAAAAAACTGATATATAAATGTGTCACCTTGTCCATGCACGGCATTCGTCATGTTATCTACAGTCGTCATCTTTATTTATTTATTGAATATAAATATATAATTCAGAAAAAAAATAATGAAACGCAACATTCAGGTCTCACGATTCTCGATTCCGCGCGTGCAAACAGCGATTACAAGTCACGCGTGTTTAAGCGGTATAGAAACAGCACAAATTTTTATTTCGCATTACATACACAATACTTTTACGGTCCCCGTTCTCATTCATATGTATCGCAGCTTTTGAAACACCGCTCGAACATGCCACTGCAATTCTCTCCGGTGCATTACCCACAAGTGCGTCTCCGTCTGTATGCGCCTTCAATGCACCGGCGCACAATTGCTTTTCGACCCGTGCATCGAAGTTTAGCGTCGAACCGACAAGTGGAAAGGTCAGTTCTGTTAATAACCGGCATAACTTCGCGGCTGCACCGCGACTTTATTGCGAATACCATTGCGTTTGTCTGGTGAAAATCGTTTGACTGCAACACATAGAAAGAATCATATGATAGAAAGGTGCACGTCACGTAGAACTTCAAGTAAATTTACTTGAAATTGCATTTAAAAAAATGTTTAAAGATGACCTATTTATATACTGTCATAGCAGGATCTTGGCGTTGAAATAATATATTGAATATTCCTTGCGATTTTACATACAATTTCTGTAATTCTTTCGAATTATGTGCCATTACTGTCAATTTCAACCTTTTGGATTAAATCAGCTCTTGGATTGAATCAGAATAAGTAATATCACAGAATTAAATTGATAAGCCAATGTTACATTACTGATGCCAATATTGCATCTTTTAAGACCTCTCCACCCTCACCTCGGAAAAAGTAAAAAATCTATTACGAAAAATATTATCTCGGCCAGGATTTGAACCTGGATCTCTTTACATTCCATGCGAGCATTCTAGCCAGTTCGGCCACCGAAGTGCTGTGCTTGAAACCGAAAGTAACGGTACACCGTTTGAAAGAATTTGTTTTTATTTTTCAGAAATTGTATGTAAAATCGCAAGAAATATTATTTCAGCTCCAAGATCTTGCTATGACCGTATATAGGCTTATCTCGTCTTTAATTGTATTATATACAAAATGTGGTCTAGGTTAAATTGTTACTTAAAATTTCTTTTTTTTCGCTTTTCCGCAGGAAGAGCGTTAATATTATATAAATCGAATTTAAAATACAAAATACGCGCACACTAAAAAAAAATTTATTTTCAAGTAAATATATTTATTTTAACATCTTTTTTTTGATTAAAGAAATTTCTCTCTCTCTCTCTCTCTCTTAAGTTTAAAAATAAATTATTTTATACTAACTGATATATGTTTATTAAATCAAAAAAATGATTTGGAAATAAAAAACTTTTTCACATCACAGAAAAAAAATTATTATCAAATCAATAATCATGGTCTCATTGTCTCATATATATACAAATAAGAATATAAAATCTTTTTTAACGAATTGAATTAAATAATTTGATAATCTTAAACAGGTACTTATTTACACAAAAATTTTGTATAATTTCATCAAGAAGCATATATTTATTTTTATTCAATAATTTTCATGAATTAAGAGGAATAAAGTATCGGATAGGAAATAACAATATATTCAAACCAATAGAAAACAGTTATATATTGTTTTAAATCATTTAAATGAGTATTATAATATTGAAATAAAAATACAAAAAATATTTTGTTGAAATTTTAAGCTATCAAACTCTTAAAAAAATTTATATATTTTTGCTTACATATGTGAGGCAATAATTTGACTAATTTTTTTCTGTGCCCAAGAAAGTGTGCAACTAAAACGAAGGAACACGCCCCTTATTTCTCCTCAATTAGTTAGTAGCAGTATTAAATAGTGCTTGTAATAACGGTCGCGCGCAATAGCGGAAAGGCATATAATAATAATAATCGTTCTTGAGAAAATGAGTGAATCGAAGCGATTGCGCGAGGCTCCCGCGATTTCTCATGGACAGTCGGAACGACGAAATAATAATGCCACGGTAGTGAAATAACTCGTCGCGAAAATTGCTGAGCCCAGACCCCCGCGCACGATCCACTTCCCGTGTTGCGCCGCAGTTAGTTAATATCAATCGCTACGTTGCAATTTTGCGCGGCAGAGAAATTCAATCGGAATTCCTACCCCTGAGGGAGGGACGCACTCGTAGAGGGCGCCGGCCCTTCAAATTGACTTGCTGCAGAAATACCATGCTACTGCAGGGAGGATATGCTATCATCGTAATGAAAGAAGCACTAACAATTAATTGTTACATTTAATTAATTAATGACAACGCTCCGCTTCCGAACCGTGTTGCATAGCATTTGTTTGTATATGAGCTTCTGTCAAGGCTTATCAATTGCAAATTCTTCGACACTGAATTATCTTAACATTATCGAAAAATGAAGTTTAAATGTTTAGTGGATATTTCATTTTTTATTAGTTTGATTTATGTGAAAGTAAATTAACAAAGAAATTAATTTTATATGTATTTTAAGCATTAATTATTTAATGGCTTAAAATTTAAACAAATATATATTTGTATAGAAATCTTCGTCAAAACTAATCAATCGTAAATTCTTCATTTTGTCAATTTTATTCACGAAAAATATTTAATGAACATTTCAATTTCATATTATTTGATATTAATGAAAATAAGTTGCAAAAGATCAATTTCACAATATGTTATATCAGATTGATGAAATTAAAACACAAGAATAGAAGGCCTATATCAGTCATAGCGGTTCCCAGTGCCGAATAATGATCGATCAATTTCATATTATGGAAATTAATTATTTGATGGATTGAGAATCGAACAAGTTCTTCGAAAAGATTAACAGATTATTACGCGAATCCGACAGCGAATGAAATAATGCCGATAAATGTAAAATTGCGTAGTAAAAATAGTACGAATGTTGAAAAGGTCATAACTTTTTATTATCTAAAGGAAATCGCTAAAAGATGTTACGTCAGTACGAGGAAAATAGCATCTGTTATATAAATTTATCATCATAAGAAGAAATTTATTACGACGATTCTCACACGAGCATTTATAAATATATGTGTCTCTACAGTTTGCGAAGTAAAGTGAGGAAAATTCAAACCCGATACATAAACGATAATGGATGACGAGGCGTACATTTATAGCCGTAGATAGATGAGAGACATATATCGACGAACACAAAAAGGGGTGCACGTGTATCTTCCGCCATATCTCCAAAAAGACAACAGAGAAGGATCGCCCATTACGGACGTGCTTCCGCCGGAAATAAGACGTGGAAGGATGGGAGAGATAAGTGTTGTCCGCGCGACCGGAACATAACGGGGAGCGACGACGAAGGGCAAAAGGACGAAAAGAAGGACCGTGTGGAAGACGGAGGGAACGGGAACGGGAAAAGGAAGAGTAGTGTCGTGACCTTGCGAATCGAGTTCCGCATTGCTGCAGCCGGCAGATTTTTATGGGGCCGCTGGGTGCGAGATGTTTCAAAGATCGGCAATAAGCCAGACACGTTTTTAATCGATTCGACTCAACGCGAGAGCGATATTTTAATTTTACACAAATGAAACGATCTTCGTTCTCTCGCAGACCGGTAGATTTTCCGGATATTTTTTTTTCTTTTTTAATTGTTGCTAGTGCGTGAAAAATTATAATACTGGGGATGTTGGTCGGTAATGTTAAACCTTCGCGAGAAAAATGTATGTAATGGAAACGAGAGAATAGCGGAGAGGAAAGCAAAGACGACTCGTGAGGTTTGAGTTCCGGGTTGTTGGTTACTAATGGTTCCATTGTAACTAATTACCCACTTGCGGGAAATTGCTGCATTCCCATCTAAATTAGGGGGACCACGGTGTATAACAAAGAAGAAGAAATAGAAAAAAACTGAGACAAAGGAACGAAAGGATGAATGAAAAACAAGTTTGAAATAGAACGCAATTTCATAAAGCGTTTGATCGATGAAGTTATTAGTATATACTTTTAAAGTAATACAGAGTGGAGCCTCCCATATCCGAAATAATAGGGAGACAAAATTGTTCGGATAAGGGAATTTTCGGATAATAGAATAAACACATTTTTATATTAAATTTCATTTATTCAGAGACTTAAATTTTTAACAAAAAGGACTTCATTCAAAAAAACTTTACGTAAAAACAATTCTTTACTATAAAGAAAACAGAATGAACATTTGTTGATAATGGAACATTCGGATAATAGAATGTTTGGATATTAAAATATTCGGATAATAGAACTTCGCGGATATGGGAGGCTCTACTGTACTAAGAAATGTTAATGTAAGCAACACCGTAAATTCAACACCGTTGTTCAGAAATTGTTTTGAACATATCCCACGCTTTTTACGTCAACAAATCATCTTTATTGAACTCTGCTGTAAACAGTGCGAACGCGCAATATTGGACAAGCATCGCTTAAATCATCAAATATTATTCCGCAGCCGTATTTGCTTATACAGAGCAAACCGTGCGTAACAGGCAAATCCGCGCGCGACTAAAGGAAAACCGTGCGTATACACCAACTGCGCGAGACGGCAGCGAAGCGAGAAGCTGAATAGAACTTGAGTTGGCAGCGGCAACGTCGTTAGCGCGATACGAGAGAATCCGTCTTGACCTTGGGACCGGATTCCGCATTGCTGGGTTACCGCGCCCGGTAGAGGGTCTCCGAAGATCAGAGGCAGAAGGAGACGAAGCCTCACTGCTATCGGCTACCTCGTGGACTCGGGTAACGGCCGACCTTCAACTTGACCGCTCAACTTGAGCGCCCTTCTCATTCGCTTACGTGTGACCGTTCGCGGAACGCTTCGCGTATAATTTTAGAAGCACGCGGGGTCCTTGACACCTCGCCGCGAGACGACGACGGGCGACAACCATTGACAACCGCGGACGCTGCCCCGCCCCTCCTGCCTTCCGTGTCCATTGACTCGCGTCACGTTACGTTTGCGGTGAAATTTCAGTAGGATCGATTTCTGCACTGCTCTCATTCCTCTCTCCTCGAACCGCTTGGTCGACCGGTCGTACTTTAATGTCCATTTCTACCAATGTAGATTAATTTAGGTTTACTTTTTATCTTTCTTTATTTTTAAACTAGAAAAAGATAAAAAGTAAGGTAAACCGAGATTAAAATTAATCTATATATACATTAAGAGAAATAATCATTAAAAAGTCATTAAAAATTTATATAACAATACAAAGATACGCGGAGAGAAGATAAGACGCCTGTATCAAGTAGAATTAATAAAAATAAATTTTTAGAATAAATAATCGTATGCTTTATACAAAATAATCTGGGAATAAATCGTCATTCTTACAGAAATTTATTATAAAATTGATCAGTAATTAATTACTTATCTTGAATATTAAAAGCACTGTTGTTAATGTTTTTAATATTCAGAATAAGTAATTAATCATTAACAAATTTACTATTATTAATAATAAATTTTGTTAACGGCATTTAGAAACATATTCTCATTTTATAGATGAAATTATATTTCATGTTTCATATATAACCCTTACCAAATTTAATATTGATAATAGTAAACTGGCTAATGATTAATTAATCATTATTTTGAATATTAAAACAATGCTTTTAACAACAATGTTTTTAATATTCAAGATAAGTAATTAATTATTGACCAATTTTATATTAAATTTTTGTAAGACTAACGAGTTATTCGAAGAATATTTTGTATAAAGCATACGATTATTTATTCTAAAAATTTACATTTATTTTTATTTATTCTGAGAATTTATTTAATATTTCTTTTCAAAGGAGGAAGATAATCTATAATAGAGGATAGTGATAATTACTAAATTAGTTTGTTTGCATGTTTAAATATTGGCAAATAATTTATCATTTTTCTGCCATCATCGTACATGAAATGAGATTATATATTATATTTTCTTAGGATCCTTTTGAAATGTTTAATTATACTTTATTCTAAGATTTTAACTACAAAGATATTTTTATATTCAACAAATTCTTACATTGCAGATACTCAATCAGGACATCTTAATGTGCACCAGAGAAGAGGAATGGGGCAACGCTTTGCTGAGAAATAACGTGATACTGAGAGACCGCCTAATGACGGACGCAGCTCTCGGTGGACCTCGACCTCCGATAAAATACGAGCATAGTTATAGTCTTTCGGCTTCCAGTCCTCCTCCGAGTCCTGCAACACCCGGAGCAAATCCCCATACGCCCAATTCAGGTTCCGGCGCAGTCGGTTTCGCTACAGCGACTACTAGTTCCTCCATCGATTTCGCCAATCTGGATCACAGGTCTCTCGACATCCGTGACAGGATCGACGGTAAGAAAAAATGACACTGTGCGACACAGTCTGTTTTTCGAAAAAGAAGTAGATAGCTTTATCGCACGGCTCATTCACGAATTCTTTATTATTTTTTTTTCTTTCGAAACCAATTCCTGAGAGACACTACATGACAGCGAAGTTATTATCGAAATGTTCCAGATATGGAAGAAGAATGTTTTCCTGCTATTTCGATAAGCAGCACTTCGAACCGCGTCGAATCGTCGCCATCGTCGTCTCTGACATCGTCATCTACCTCGAGTGTAATCCTCAAGAGAGACAATCCAGTACCTGAAGATAACGAGAGTCCTGAAATCAAGGACGAACCTATCAGCGCGCCGACAAGCCCTTGCGCGCCTTGTCAGCCGAATTGCGATATGGTGGACGATAAAAGCACAATAACTCTGCTGTCGCCGCAGAGCCTTCACTTTACCAAAACCCGTCGTACACATACGAGTGACAGCGAGGAGGATGATGAGGAATGCTATCAGGTATCTCAATTTAAATCAATATTGTGCCACATAAATTGTTCTCGAACGTTAAAAAAGTAGTCCGATATTGGATCTTATGTTATTATTAATCAGAGCGTAATCTATATCATTTGTAACTGTTCAAAAATATAATAGAAAAGAAACACAAATTATATGAACTCATTTGATTTACGAGCAAGTAAAAACTAACGAAATCCATTGTGTTTAAATTACGTGTTGTTATTTGTCCTTTAAACACACTAGAGATCTTCACACAGCAAGTGTTCGAAATATCATAGGGGAGACCCCCTATGATATTTCGAACACTTGCTGTGTGAAGACGGAATGAAATAGCGCGCAATTTGAGGGACTCTTGTAAATGTTTATAAATTCATCTAAAAAATTATTGAGCACTAAAAACTGCTTTCAACCGATATTGCTATAATTGTAATTTTAATTTGTTATTGCGAAAATGTTTTTTATATTTATGAATAAAAAATAATAAATTGAAAACAAATAAAAGAGATTAGGGCTCATATGAATAACAATTCAAGCTGAGAAAAACGAGCTTAAGAGCCGTGCTGGGTGTTTTGCGCAAAAATAAAAACCATCATACAAATGTAAAAACAAACGTTTCGGTCTTTAATAATGGTCTTCTTCAATGTATACAAATCATGGAATCTATAAAAACAAACAAATAAATTAAACAACTTATCGTAGTTTAAACGCATCAAGCTAACCAAGAGACCACCGCTCAGATTCAGGCGTTCGGACATATCATGTATCCGTGAATTTATTATTTTTTGACGATTGTGTAAGCGGATTTCGCAGATACAATCTCAGTAAGATTTTAAATATTGGTTAGCTTGATGCGTTTAAACTGCGATAAGTTGTTTAATTTATTTGTTTGTTTTTATAGATTCCATGATTTGTATACATTGAAGAAGACCATTATTAAAAGTCGAAACGTTTGTTTTTACATTTGTACGATGATTTTTATTTTTGCGCAAAACACCCAGCACGGCTCATAAAAAAATAATAATTTCTTCTTTTCTATCTATAAGTACCACAAATAGGATATTTACATGAAAATATAACTTTATAACTATTTTCATTATTAAAATAAATTCGACCGGCTATTAAATGGTATATTCGATCTGAGTCACCACAGGTCACTATAATGGGGGACAGACGATGGTCACTAATGGGGCCGAATGTAAAGGCGATCACTAATGTCTACACAGTCTGCAATTTCTCTTTTGATATTGATTAGATTATGTTTAAAACTCGAATAAAATATGTTTTTCGATACATAAATGATTAATTTAGAATTTAGAATTGTTTCTTGATTTTAATCACTGTAGAATACTTTTCTTTCTTATTAACTCATGCGAATATTTTACATGGTCACAAACTAGGTATTTTACCTTATATCAATTCCACATTAAGAGAGCATTCTTGTTCTGTGAATACTTTATTTTCGAAATGTTAAATATTAAATTAAATTAAATATATTAAATTGAGATTATAAAGAGTAAATATGTATGTATGTGTATATATATATATA
>QKQZ01031427.1:0-10190 GCA_003595255.1 Solenopsis fugax | reverse complement strand
AAAAAAGAATTTGGAGCGATAGCCGCGGAAAAGAAAATCGTCCGTATCGGCGGACGTTACATTTGTATTTAATATTTGCCTTTGTGTTTTAATTCTTCAATTCTTTTTATTAAACAAATATTTTTTTAAATAAAAGAAAGCGTTTCTTTTCATTAATAAAATATATTAATTAGTTTCAAATTAATATTTGGTTAGGAGTATTGAAATAAATCATTTTTTTAAATCAAGTGAAATTTTTTGATAATAACAATTTTTTTTCCGTGTGCGGTTTTGCCGTCAACAGCTGATAAAGCAGATCGCGTTCCATACCTGCCGCGTTTTTGCCGTCAAATCATGACGGCACGCCGTGCTCGATTTTTGCTGTTAGTACTTAATGTGACAGATCGTGCTGCATCTTTGCCACATTTCTGCTCTCATAATGTGACAGCACTTCATGCTGTATTTCTGCTGTCTTTTTGGTGTCAGTTCTTGATATTGCAGACTGGGCTCGATATTTGCTACNGCTGTATTTCTGCTGTCTTTTTGGTGTCAGTTCTTGATATTGCAGACTGGGCTCGATATTTGCTACGTATTTGCTGTCACGATGTGGCAGCAAATAATGCTCGATTTTTTCTGCATTTCTATCGTCGTTCTATGTTGGCAAGTTGTGTCGTTAGAAACTACTTAGCTGCTCAATGAGGAAGCAGCAGCTTGAAATCTGCTGTTAAGTCGTGATCAAATTTGCTGGCAAACTGACGGCAAGCTGCTGGTATTTTGCTATCTGGGAAGTTGCTAAAAAATATTTAATGTATTCGCTGTGCTCTCTGCAAATGAGTTACGGTTTCTGAGATACATTTGCATAAGGTAAGCAAGAACAAAATTCTATTTTTTATTACCGTAAGTATATTTATGTTATTAAATGATCTTTTCTTGTCACTTTCATAAAATACACTGGTCGACACCATTTTGGCCTTAAAGTAAATGAAGTTGTTTCTGATAGATTTTGATGCGCTGATTACAAATCTGGCCACGAAAATGTCGTATCACGTCAAATTTTTGAGATATTCTATCTTAAAGGAACAAAAAATGAGGATTTTGGCCATTTTCAACGACTTATAAAATGTCTAACAATTTTTTTTCAGCATCTAGCCGGATGTTACATTAAAGTGTTATTCTTACCCTTTCCAATGCATATTCAATTGCTATGATCCGACTTTTTTTCGCTGAAATAGAGCAAATTGAATTTATTTTGTTTTTTAACCTTTTGTTTCAGGTTTTTTGTATGTTTTTGTAACCGATTGTTTTGAAAATTGTCTTCAAATTCGTAATCAGCGACCAGAAAAACCTTCGGAAACAAATTTGCAAAACAATCGGTTCAATACAAATAAATGTGACACAAGAGGTTAAAGAACAAAAAAATTCAATTTGCTCTATTTCAGTGAAAGAAAGTCAGATCAATGCAATCGAATATGCGTTGGAAAGTGTAAGAATAACACTTTAATGTGACATCCGGCTGGATGCTGAAAAAAAATTGTTAGACATTTTATAAGCAGTCGAAAATGACCAAAACCTCCTTTTTGCACCTTTAAGTTAGAATATCTCAAAAACTTGACGTGATACGACATTTTCGTGGCCAGATTCGTAATCAGCGCATCAAAATCTATCAAAAACAACTTCGTTTACTTTAAGGCCAAAAAAATGTTGAACTTTTGTTGACCAGTAATATTTATGCAAATATATTTATTATTTGTGATGTTTTATATTATGAAAGTAAATTTATACATTTCGAGGCATAATGGGGCACTAGAACACGGGGCAAAATGGTGCATAAATGCACCGTAGTACTATGCGTGGCCCTTGTGACAGAAGGCAGTAAGATTAGTAATTGTTCAGAAGAGCTATCTCAGCACCGATTTTAATAAATTTAGGCTCAATTTTTGCACAAAACGAAAGAATATGGCAGAAATAAGCGTCGATCTGCCCTGCGAAGTGAATTATTGATCATTAAAATTGACGACTATTTAGGTTAGAAAACCTGTCATACTGACGAGTTAATAAATTTATTAAAATCGGTGCTTAGATAGCTCTTCTGAATTACTGTTAAAAATAACATTGAAGTGGTACGTAATGTGATTTCTGCTATATTAATTGATAATATGTAATGTTGTAATACTATTATTTCTGTAGATGGTTCGAAACTATATATATACGAAAAAATAAGAGACAAATATGGAACAAACGATCACTGGATGAGGCTGTATCTGCAGTTAAAGGAAAAATGAGCTATCATAAAGCATCTATGTTTTGATGTAAACGCCCCATTATGCTGTTGAGCGGTGGCGCCGTGAGCGCTTGCTATTACCGCGCCGCCTCTCTAGTCACTTCTGTGATCTCAACGCATGTAACAGTACGTGGCTAAAGAATAAAGATAAATCCTTCTTCTTTATAAAACCGACCTTGTGTTATCTTTTGAGAAATTCCACCTTATTCAAACCCATCTCCAACAAGTTATGGGCCCAGATAACTCGAAATTGGTGGAATTGTCGGTATTTTGTTGTGCAAGTAATATTTCGGTGAAAAATTGTAAAATTGTGGAATTGCGTGGTTAGCCTATCGTATCGAGCTCGCGAGTGAACAAATTATAATAGAATCGAAACAATGGGAAAGGAATTTGTTATCGATAAACTCCGTGGCTCGGAAAACTACCATACGTGGCAATTTGCAATGAAAAGTGTTCTGGAATTCGAGGAACTCGATGGCACGATTGCAGAAGCGAACACTGAAACCGATACAGCAAAAGTAAAGAAGGCAAGATTATCGTTTCGGTGGATGAGTCACTTTATGTGCACATCCAAGATCATACAACGGCAATTGGTGTCTGGACGGTGTTGAAACAACTGTTCGACGACAAAGGTCTCACACGGAAAATAACGCTGATGAGGCATCTCATCACCGTGCACATCGACGAATGCAACTCAATGACGGAATACTTATCGAAGATTTCATCGACGGCGAATAAATTGGTTGGTATCGGATTCGCGATCACGGACGAGTGGATCGGTGTGATTATGCCAGCTGGACTCGGTGAGGAGTATCGCCCACTTATTCTTGGAATGGAAAACAGCGGAGTAGCGCTGACAGCCGATAGTGTGAAGACGTAATTGCTTGATGTGAGCAGAGGCCGTCAAGGTGAGTCATCGTCAGCATTCTTGAGTCATCCAAAGGCCAGCACAAGCGGCGGAAAAAAATCGGATAAAAAGAAATTCGGCTTCAAATGTTACAACTGTGGCAAGGTCGGTCACAAGTGGTCCGAATGCAAGTTGAATCCGAAGGCTCACTCGGAGGAAGCGAAGCTGACGAATGCATTCATGGCGAGCGATCGAGTGATGGCCAACACGAACTGGACAGCGGGGCGTCGAGACACATGACGCCGCACCAAAATATCTTGCAGAATTTTCGGCCAGGAAACTTTCCGGAAATTTCGACCGCCAACAACCAAAAATTGAAGGTGGCTGGTAGCGGCATGGTGCTAGTGTCAATCGACAGTGTAGACATCCAAATGAAGGAGGTGCTCTACGTGCCGCAATTGGCGGCAAATTTGCCGTCAGTGGCGAAAATCGCAGCGGCTGGAAACAAAGTGCAGTTCGACGGAGAGAATTGCCGGATCTACAATCTGAGAGGTCAAAAGTTACTGCAAGCGCATGCACGGAATGGTGTGTACGTGGTAGACAGCAGTACGATCGAGTGTCGTCTGGCGAGTGGCGATATGGTTGGTGCCGACGGAATGGAAAACGATGCAATGGATTGGCATCGGAAGCTCGGACACCTGAACATCGGTGAAATGATTCGACTGAAGAGCCTTGTTGATGGCCTCGAGTTCGACGGAAAGAGTGAAGACGTGCAGGAATGCATCATGTGTATGATGGGGAAACAACCTCGGGCCCCATTTCACTCGTCGAACACGAAAATTAAATCGACGGGAATCTTGGAGCTGGTGCACACGGATTTGTGTGGGCCAATGGAAATGACATCCTGCGGAGGATACCATCCCGATACCTGTTGACATTCATCGATGACTTCTCCAGGAAGATATTCGTCTATTTTCTGAAATCGAAGGCGGAGGTGAGCGACACCATTAAGACCTTCGTGAAGATGGTAGAAAGGCAGATGGATCGACAAGTCAAGCGCATCAGGTCCGACAACGTGACTGAGTTCGGAAACGCCAAGGCATTTTTCAAAAATGCTGGAATCATCCACGAGACGTCATGCGCCTACACCTCCCAACAAAACGGTGTAGCGGAACGCATGAACCGGACGCTGGTAGAACGCAGCAGGTGCCTGCTCATCGATGCGGAATTGGAGAAACGTTTTTGGGGTGAGGCGGTGAACTTGGCCGCCTACGTCGTCAATCGATCGGTGAACCGTTCGCTTGGAGGAAAGTTCCAAAGGAAGTGTGGCGCCGAAAGCGAATTGACGTGTCGAACCTGAAGATCTTCGGCACGCCAGTGATGGTGTTCATCCCCGAGATCTACCGGAAGAAACTTGATCCTAAGTCGAAGCAGTTAGTGTTCGTCGGATATGCGGAAACGCAGAAGGCGATGCGGTGCCTGGATATCAAAATCGGAAAGGTTTTGGTGAGCCGTGACGTCAAGTTCCTGGAGCTCCGGAAAGCGAAGGTAATAGTCAAACATTTTATTGATAATGATGTCGAAGTCATTCCAGCGAAGCCAGCAGAGCAACCGAAGGCAGTTGGGGAAGTACGCCATAAGGACCCCGAAGGTGATCGGGCAATGATGGTGTCGGGGCTGCGGTCAACGATGTCGCGGTCAATAACGCTACAGGTGGCAATGCAGCAGGCGGTAGGATTGCGGGTGCGCCGGTCAACAACAACATCGAAGGCAACGAGCCCGAACTATCACCGGAAGAGGCATTGCGGAAATCATGGCGAACCACGAAGCCACCTGAACGATTCGGAGACTACGTCATCTACGGAACGGAAGACGTCGAACACTCGGGCGAGCCTGAAACGGCGGAAGAGGCTGGACCGCACGCTGTTGACTGGAAGCTAGCGATGGACGAGGAAATGCAAGCAATGGAGGTCAACGGAACGTGGACATTGGAGGAACTGCCCGAGGACAGGAAAGCACTCAAAGTAAAACGGGTGTTCAAGCGGAAACTCGCCGAGGATGGGTCTGTGTTGCAATACAAGGCTCGCCTGATTGCCAAGGGATGCTCTCAGAAGTACGGATTGGACTACGTTGAGACATTCTCTCCGGTCGTGCGATACACTTCAATTCGTCTCTTAATCGCACTGGCCATAAAGTGGAATATGAAAATTGACCAGATGGATTCGGTGACCGCATTCTTCCAAGGCGACCTGGACGAGGAGATCTTCATCGAGCAGCTGACTTCGTACAACGACGAAAGTAGTCGCGTGTGCAAGCTGAAGAAGGCGATGTACGGCTTGAAGCAGAGTGGTCGTCAATGAAACATCATTTTGGACAACGTTCTGCGATCGTACGGGCTCGACAAATCGAAAATGGACCCGTGTGTGTATCACACGAAGGATACATCACTCATCGTGGCAATTTACGTCGACGACTTCCTAATTTTTTGGCGGAACAAGGAAGTGCTGAAGCGCCTGAAACTTGTGTTGGGGACTCACTTCAAGATGAAAGATATGGGCCGAGCCCGAACGTGTGTTGGAATCAATATAACGTACGTGGACAACGGAATAGCGATTAACTAATCATCGTACATTAAGAATATGTTGATGCGGTTCGGAATGGAATTTGCGAACCCGGTGCCGATTCCCAGCGTTCCGAACGAAAAGCTGTCGCTCAACATGAAGAAGGAAGGGGAAGACATAAACAACATTCCCTATCAAGAGGCTGTGGGATGTCTCTTGTATCTGGTTCAAGGAACGCGACCAGATATTGCATTCGCTGTTGGGAACGTGAGCAGGTTCAACACGAACCACGTATAAGCTCATTGGACCGCTGTCAAACGGATCTTCAGGTATCTGAAAGGAACAATTAATCATTCGATTCTTTTTAGTCGTTCCAATGATCTGAAACTCCAGGCTTTGCTGATGCTGACTGGGGTTCGGATGTGGACATCCGCTGGTCATGCACCGGATACGTTTTTATGATGGGCACGGGTAGTGTTTCATGGCTCAACAAACGTCAACCAACGGTAGCGCTGTCGTCAATCGAGGCAGAATACATGGCCATGGCAATGGCTACGCAGGAAGCGGTTTGGCTGAAGCAGTTCCACGAGCAATTCGAGGAAATTGGAGCAATCCGCCTCGAATGTGACAACCGGAGTGCACTGGACATCGCTGCTACGGATTGTTTTCGGGCCAGAACCAAGCACATTGATACGCGACACCACTACGTGAGGGAAAAGGCGATCGACGGAACCATTGAGTTGCTGCACGTTCCGACCGCCGAAAATGTGGCCAACTGTCTCACTAAAGGTGTGACGGGCCAGAAGCAGGAGTTCTGCGCTCAACGTATGGGTCTGCAGAATGTCGTGAGCTAAAGAGTTGGTTCAGACCTTCAGTCCAACCGACCTCGTGTTATCTTTTGAGAAATTCCACCTTATTCAAACCCATCTCCAACAGTCTATTGCATTTAAAGTGCCCAAAACGACTTTAGAACGCTATGTTAAGAAAATGAAGGACACAACAGTCAAAGTTGCGAAAATAAGCTCTTTTAAAAAAGTTTTCACAAAAGAACAGGAAAATGAGCTCTGTGAACACGTGATTAGCATGGAGCAAAGACTTTTTGGCTTATCTTCTACAGAAATGAGATCACTGGCTTTTCAACTAGCCGAAAAGAATGGCTTAAGAAATCGAAAATAGACCCGTGTGTGTATCACACGAAGGATACGTCACTCATCGTGGCAATTTACGTCGACGACTTCCTAATTTTTTGGCGGAACAAGGAAGTGCTGAACCGCTTGAAACTTGTGTTGGGGATCTTTTCAACAAAGAAACTCAATTGGCTGGTGCAAATTGGCTAAATGGATTTTTGCAGAGGCATCCAAAAATTTCCTTGGGAAAACCTGAAGCAACATCTGCTGCTAGGGCTATGAGCTTTAATAAAGTTTCAGTAGGAAAATATTTTGACCTATTAAGCAATATCGTTGAGACAACAAATATAACGGCAGAGAAAGTATTTAATGTTGATGAGATTGGTATAACAGTCAATCCAAAGCAGCATTCTCGAATATTGGCTCAGAAAGATCGTCGACAGGTAAATAGCAAGCATAATAAAGTTAGTAACACTTAATATTTAATTTAATTAACATAATTTAAATAACGCTTAACATAATTATAATGCTTAATATAATTTAAATAACGCTTTATAAAAAAAGTAAGCTTTCTAATTACTTTTTCACAATAAAACTTGTCTTATAGTCGATATTAAATTGTTTGGTGTAACATCAAATTGATCTATTTATTTTTAATATGTGTTAAACATACTATTAAAATTAAATAGGAACTGTAACCTCTGCTGAAAGAGGGGTAACAGTCACAGCAGTAGTTTGCATATTTACTGCAAGAAATTATATGCCTCCTATGTTGACATTTCCAAGGAAACGAATGTAACAGGAGTTTCAAATTAATTTACCCCCAGGATCATGGGCTGAAGTTCATCCTTCTGGCTGGATAACTAAAGATCTTTTCTTATCCTGGTTCAATAAATTTTGCAAAACCTTTGAAGACATCTCCTGTGCTGCTCCTCTTCGACGGACATGTTAGCTATGTTAAAAATCTTGATTTAATAGATCTAGCTAAAGAAAACGGTGTCTTATTATTGTGTTTTCCACCATATTGTTTCCTTTAACCTTTAGACGTATCTTTTTTCAAACCACTTAGTAAATATTACGAAGATGCAGTAAGGAAATAGCTGCGAAACAATCGTGGGCGAGTAATTACGCTTTTTCAGATAGCAACTTTATTTGGTGAAGCATTTATTCAATCTGTAAGCATGTTAACGACAATAAATGGATTTAAAAAGAGTGGTGCTTGGCCAGTTGATATAAATATATTTACTGAAGCTGATTCTTTACCGGATCCTATTGACATAGCTCTTTCAGCAAATGAACAAAATGAGAATTGTATCCAGTATGTGACAGAAGGAAGTGCAATATTAACCACAACGTGCAAAATCATAATTCAACCAGAACTGATAGATCAACTAGGAACATCTACAGATAAACCGATAAATCAACCAGAAATATTTACAGATAAACCGATAGATCAACCAGGAACATCTATAGATAAATCGATAGATCAACCAGGAATAATAGCTACAGATTGCAATGCTTCTATGTTTACTATATCACCAAATTCAGCCTTCGCCAAAAGTTACTCAAGGTAAAAAACGTGTCAGTCGAGGAAACAGCAGAGGAAAATCCGCTATTTTAACTTCGTCACCATACAAGGCACAACTGGAAGCTGCTGAAATAAAAAGTAAGAAGAGTTTTCCTACAACACAGTTAAACCTTTTTTGGCTTTTTCTAATATTTTTCTAATATTTTAAAATTTACAGAAAATACTCCGAAGAAAAGAATGCGGAAGAAAACTTTAATAAGAAAAGGAACTGTTGAAAAAAGACAAGTATGTAAGATGAAAAATAAATCCAACAATACATCTTTTGGACAAAGAAAATCCAGCAATGCATCTTTTGACGATTACAGATGTTGAATACCTTTATTGTAAGGAGATATACTTAATGTCAATTGAAGGATGGATTAACTGTGCTGTATGTTTAAAATGAGCTTATAACTCATATGCAGGAGTTGATGAAAATGACGAAATTCATATTTGTCCGTTACGTTCTTAAAATGTTTTATTTTTTCTGTTCATTATATTCGTTTTCATTCGTTTTATGTACAATGTGTAAATATATACGTTATGTTTTGCGTTAAATTTTATATAAAATATAATTACAGATGTTACAAAATTTTAGTTTTTATTAATTTTTTAATAACTATTATAATGTATCAAGAAAAGGTATTATTAATAAAAAATTATTATTAATTGGAAGTGCAATAATATATTCCTACCTATATTAGGTGTTCTAAGTAATTTTTAAACAATTTTAGTGTAGGAGTACGTATCATAGATATACAAACCGATTTATTGTATGAAATGATCAATATCGATGACTTCGAGATATAGCATATGTTCATTCGTAGCAACCTTTTTCTTTTGTTATATTTACTCTGAATAAAGTCGTCCTACGTGACGGATGTAATTTCCATCCTTCTTGTTTTAATAATTATAATTAAATGGATAGACGGTCTACTTGACTTTTGAATCTCCAACAATTGGTAGCAGAGCGTGGTTACTGAGGACGGAAAGTAATATACATTGAGAAATAGAGAGATCGATATCCGAGAGAAAAAAAAACGTTGCAAGGAAAAAAAATGACGGAAAAGCCAATCCTGCCCACCGTTCCGTTGCTAACGGGAGAAAATTATTTCAATTGGCGTGTCAAGATGGAATCTGTCCTACAATTGAAGAGATTGGTACGTGTTCTTACGACTGACCGACTAACTGGAGAGGAAAAGAGAAAAGAAAAGGATGAGTGGGATGAAAAGAATGCCGACGCCGTGGCATGTATTCGCTTGTCGCTATGTGATAGTCAGATATTGCAGTTCGCTAATGAGACGAATGCAAAACATTTGTGGAAGGCGATCCATGACAGATATGCTGGACCAGCCGAAGACAGGGCTATCGACACAGGAGAGGAACTAAAAAGCATTAAGATGTTGGACAGCGAAACTGTCAGTGAATACGTAAGTCGTGCGAGAGGCCTGGCGATAAAATGTGGATCGGCGGGTCTAAATATCACCGAGCGATAAATCATTTACAACACAGTTAGAGGACTGCACAATAAGTTTAACCAGATCCATGAGATATTGAAGACTCAGCGGGAGAAGAAATTAGATGAAATTCTAGAGATCCTCAAAAAAAAGGAGAGAGAACTACAGAAGAAGAGCAGCAGTGAGGGATAGGAGAATGCCTACGTAACTAAGAACTTCTATAAGAAAAAATTCAACAAGAAATGCTTCGTATGCGGGAAAATGAACCATTTGGCCAAGGATTGCCGCAAGAACTCACTCACAGAGAATTTGAGACGTCTCATCACCAAGGAAAAAATAGAAGAGATGGCATTAAGAGTAAAACCGTTAGT
>QKQZ01031425.1:0-10659 GCA_003595255.1 Solenopsis fugax | reverse complement strand
GGGGGAGGGTTCTAATATTTAGATGCGAGTTAGCATCATTTATTATTAAACGTGATATTACTTATTCTAATTCAATTTAGAGCTGTGTTATGACTGAAAAAGTAATTCGGCAAGCAGTTTAGTGAATTTGAAGAAAGTATATAAAAATTACACAAATAAATACAAGCACTAAGATCTAGTTACAACCGTTGAAGGCGTTTTCGTTTAATTTATTATTTTATATTGTTATTTTATTTATTTTATGTACTATTATGATTGTGGAGTAAGAATTGCGCGTTTGCTTTGTATAAAATATTTAGATTTAAATCCGTCCAGAACGTATTACATTTTTAATTGATCACCATCTCTCGGAAGGTAATGGCAAACCACCGAGAGTAACTTTGCTAAGATAGTCGCCATGGAGCATGCATCATGATCTTTGTCAATCATAAAAGACTGACTTCAAAGAAAGAGGAAGACAGAAAGGGAGAAAGAGAATTTACTTTTGCATTATTTATACAAGATTATTATTTTCCGCTCCAGAACTAATTCCTTCCAATAATATTTCAACGCTGATCACAGCAAACATTATACAAAGGTACACATCTTAACGGCATCGCTGTTTCATTTTAATGATCAGACTATGTCACGGTATTAAACAAAAACCTGCGGACTTTGCGAATAAAAGAAATACTGTCGCAAACTGCGCTCTCCCGCGAGTTTACTGGCTTTATGAAAGGCCAGATTATGAAAACAGTAAAGACAAAGGACCGAGTTCACATCGTAAAAAGAAAAAAAAAAATAACAAAAATAACGAAGACATAGTACGCAACGGAGATAGTTACGCATAAAAAGAATTAACGAGCATGTAATCTTTCATTCCTTGCATGTCTGTAACGGCACTTTTACGTTTCCTTTATAACCGCAATCTTCCATAAACGTAAAGAGAAACACGGGCGTCGGCATGATCGCGAATTCCCTGTCCAATATTGAACGAGTGAACGATATCGCATAATGGTGCGTGATTTGATCGCGCACCCGAATGACGGTTAAATTTAAATACGAGAGTTACAATTTGATTATATATTATGCGATACTTTTCTATATTATATACAAGTTTTGTTAACAAATAAAAAAAATATAATTAATTATAACTTTTTGTTTATAATGTGATTAACTAAAATATAGTCCACATTTTAAGGTTTCATTAAAAAATTTCTAAGAAATTAAAAACAAATACAAAAGGTTAGGGCTCATATAAATAACAATTCAAAATGGGAAAAAAACGAGCTTAAGAGCCGTGCTGGAAGTAATGAATCGAAACTTCGTCTCTAAGCATTCTAAGTTGTGACATCCTATGATAATTGTTCTAAGATAAAGTTTTCGGAACTACTTTCACAGTATGAGCTCCATTAGATTTGTTGTTTCGAAACCTGTGTCTCTTTGCACGTCCATGAGACCTCCACGTAGAATAATGCGTTCATGTGTAACCGTTATTTGAGCCTCTGACGATCATGAAGGCGGATGTCGCAGAGATTTACAATTTCTGAGTTTTTTGATTCTAAAATGTATACACTGATGAAGACCAGTAATTAAAGATCGAAACGTTTGCTTTCATTTTAAATTTATTTTGTCGATGGTTTTTGTTTCTTGCGCATTACATCCAGCACGACTCTTAAGCTCGTTTTTTCCCATTTTAAAATTTCTAAGATTTTCTTCTAACGACTAATTCAATCGTGATTCTATTGGCAATTCGAAAGATTACGTGCGTCTGAATCCGAAGAAGAAACGAGGGTAACTAGATTAGAGAGTCCCAATGTCTCTTTCAATACCAATTTTCTCCGTGGCTCCTTTTCCTTTCTCACAAGCTATTTAATTTTTATGTCTTTTGTATATTTTTTTCCTGTTTCTTTTATTTAATTAATCACAGGTGGAAAACAATGACGGCTTTTCTAAACAAACGATAAGTGAAATAATTGCCTCCATGGCAATATATGTATAGGCTCTTTGTTTAAAAATAAATCTTCTCTCTTATAGTATCTAAAAATCCGTATTGAATTTTCACTCTAATACAAATAAATATAGAGATTTTTATTATTTTTTTTACATCAAAATTTTGTACATGTCAAAAATGTCGATTTCATATACCGTTTGTCGTTGACGAATCAACGATTGCGTCAATTTACAATATTTGTATTTTTCAATCGATGTTTATGTATCAAATGAGACGTCACGTATCTCGGTAGGGGCACACCACTATGCGATAAACCCTATGACAAGGTCGAAAGCAGATTTCCTGTCGCGTTTTATTTTTTGAGATTTTATTTACCAACAAAATCACTCGAAAATATGTTACGAGCGCAGGCCTCGAATTGCAGTATCGTGCATGTTGAAATTTATTGAAATATTTCAACGGAATATTCGCGATGAAAAGTCGAATATTCGAAAATACTAGGGATTTCTTATCATGCGCTGTTCTTTTATACCGCATGCCTTTTCCGCAAATTAATTATATGAATATTAAATTGCATTTTCTAAGGGAAAGACTGAGATAAAATAATGAATGTTCTATGTTTTTACGACCGTTATCAATCTCATACCAGTAGTAATCAAATTTTGATAAATACATATATGTGAATATAATGTGATTTCTCTCTACATATTACTATAATATATTATCAAAAGTGCGGATCTAGAAAATCTTATCGATTTTTACGATTATCGCTACAAAAATTTGCTGTAATTAAATTTATCCATTCTTTTGTCGTATCCTACATTGTATAATATTTATTCGAAAATTAAACGAGCAACTCGTCGATGCATCATTAGGAACTGTTTGATGTCCTTTATTACGAGAATTTCTTCGATAACTTAGCTCATCGATTATTACTCGACGTGATTATTAAATCGGTTCTCTCTCTCTTCTTCTCTTTTCTTTCTAGTATTCTTGCTGACCAAGTTTGATAATTAAGAAGCGACGAGGAGTCTGGTCGAATATATAAGCGGAGAGGTTGTTAATAATTTAAGCGAATGGGCCGCGTCAGCGACGCGGGCGAGCGCCACGATCCCGAAGAACAATTCAGTGTTTGCTCATCTACGTGACGTCGCGGAGGCGTGGTTCGGACCGCGTCTATTAATTATTGCCAGCGACGCGTGTTCATAATTAAGAGGTCGCAACGCCCATCCGACAGAGTCATCTCGTATACGCGCGGCTGACATAAATGATTTTCCGCAAGAAAGTTCGACGTCCACACGCACAACAGTTTTTTTTTTGCTTCGTGTTTTGCACTCGTGGGCATCGTCGTCCTTTCGTCCAAAATACTGCATCCTTTAATTTAATCAGCTTCCGCGCGTGAGAACAAAGTTGACGCGCGACAGAGTTATTACGTGCGATACCGTGGAATAATTGCTCGCAATTAAACAATTTTGATAAAATATTATTGCAAATTCTTGGATCGGGAGTCGAGGCGTGCTCGGGAGTGCCTTCGCGACGTTAAATTTATGAGACGGTCTCGCAATTCTGGCGTGACATAATTTTATTTACTACGAGACACCTATGAAATTTAATCAACGTACGAAGCTATTTCGTGCTTACAAAAGATTTTAACGACAACGACTCGAAATACCTTACGTAACTAAATTTGTCCCGCGTTCGCGCGATATTACAAGAAATTATTGAAAATTAAAGCCGTGCATGCAATAAGATGCGTTCAACACGGAAATAATGAACATAAATCTGATAGTAATTAAAGAACAATGTATAAAATGCAGCAAACGAGTTTAATTAAATAAAGCTGAAGAGAAATATCTCTTTCCAGCGTTCTTTACGTTATACTTTATTTGAGAACGAATATTACAATGTATAAAGATATCTCTGCGAATCCGAAATAAAATAATAATATTCGTGAGAACTAGCACTTTTCTCTTTTACAGCGCGTATCGAACTTATCGAACTTATCGGGCCTGCGAGAATCGATTTCCCTCCAAGTCCAAATATTACGTGGCCCAATCATAAAACAACTTAGACGTTGTTATAATATTTTGATGAACGCGTGATCAAATGTCACGTGCGAGTCGAGCATATGTCGAGTCCTCGAAAGTCCTATAAAGGCGCTTTAAAGCATAATCGATAAAAGAACATGACCTAGCACATTATATCTATATAGAGAGAATCTTTCGCTTCCTATAAAAATATAATGTATCATAAATTTCATGAACTACGATTTTTTTATTGCAAATTCCCGATTAAAGGATACGCGAGACGTACGAAATATGTGTATATTGAAAAATGTCAAGAGAAATTTCTCTTCTAAAAATTTATTCAATTTTTAAACCGAATAAGGACGATCGAAGAATGACAGTTATGTTGAGCGATAGGCACACCGGAGATGAAAGTTTAATCTGATTCTCTTGGCTCACACGTCGTCGATCTAATCCGCTCTTGCCATTAAATCGCTGACTTAGAACTTAGACCGCGCGCTCGTAACTTCAGCTTCCTCAGAAAACGCGTATCCTCGTATCTCAAGTAATTTAAGCCCCGGTCACCGCAAGCGTTGCTCTCCTTTTATTAACGATAAATCATAGCGACTTTTCAGGGATGAAAAGTGTACGGTGCCGGCAATAAAATGTATCGCGCCACATTCACGCTCTACTGTTGCGCGATTTATTTCCTCGCGAGCCTTTTGCTCCTGCAGCGTTTAAGTACACCAATGTCATCATCGGATTGTTCATTCTATAAATATTCTGTGATATCTTTTATGTTTTTCTTGCGCCGTTATAAAATCATTTCCACGCGTCCTTTATTACTGTTATGTTATAATATGACGCACTGAAGATTGAACAAATCCAGATGAACAATAGAGGCATTGTTGAAAAGTAACGTGACACTGCCAATTAACGAATTTGATTTATCGTGATTTACTGTTAATTTTTTTGATAACAAAAATCTGACGGCTTGTCAGAAAGAAGAATTATTAAAAATATATTCCGCTAATTAAAAAGTTTCTGAAACTTGTTTTTTTTTTGCAATGTCAAACATACGTTTATGATACGAATTTCGCGTCGTCAAGAGAGAAATGCAGATCTAAACTTTGTAATGTATATTATATTACTTGTGTCATGTATATGTATATTACATTAGTAATTTGTAATTTATGTATATCAAACACATCCTGAGGCTGACATCTACAATTTTATCTTCATATACATACGGTATTATATTTATTCAAAATAATTCATTGTATTTATTTGGAACCGAAGCTACGGAAACGTAGTTTACGAATTCATCCTGAACAGATGAAGGTATACTTTAAAGGTCATACCTCTTTTAGGTGCGTAATTTATTTCACGGGAAGAGTAGTATCCCACTTAAGATCATCCCCTTAAACGGCTGAATGATCCCTCACTCGCATATCTCTTCTTTTACCTCAACAGCCTTAACCACATCCCTCGTTCCATCTTTCTCACTCTCTTTTTCCCATATTCTGTCCGATTCGTAAGCTGGATTTACGAGCTCGCCACGCGTCTCGTCGCGCGACGCTATCCGCTCGCGGGACCTTTTCCCACCCGACGAATCATCTCCGGCGATATCCTTCTTTTTTTTACCGTGGATTATCGTCGCACGGCAAATAGACGAGGAAACGCTTCTCAACGTACGCCGTGCAATATAATCATGTCGCTCTCTAAATTTACGCGCAAATAATCGTCGTAATGACCGGATAATTGCCGCGTCCCTTCGGTACGTGAGTTAAACGAGCAGTAATTATCGTTTGCTACGAACGGTTAATCGTTACGATTAACGATGAATAATTTCGCGCTTATTTTTTGCGTGATTAAATTTCATGATTTCGTTAAAGTTTTATCACGTCTCTTTAGTGCACTAGGAATTAATGTCCTTTTTTTCTAGAGCGGGTCGAGTAGATCGACATGAATTTTGATTAATCCAGAAACGGGGGAGATCGAAAAGAAATCGGACGTCGCGAATGGATAGGAAAAAGGAAACGGCTGTACGCTCGGATAAAAATTTTAATACTCTATACATTTCCCCCAGCCGGCCTTTAATTAGTAGATATTCATTCCTGTCATCTTTTGCATATTTTTACATTTCCTACACAGTTTTAATTAACCATCGAATACGTTGATATATTAATTCTCTGCAACATTTATTTCGCCAAACGTTAAATCGTGTGGCTTATGTACGTTCTAGTCACATTTTATTTTTATTATTATTATTCACTACCTTGAGAGAGTATTCCTCTTTTAATTGGAATTACTCTCATCAGTGATTTCAATTAAAAAAGTGGTACTCTTTATAATCGAAATGTGTATTATCACTGAAAGACAGTGATAATGTACAGCCTTGGCCAAAATTATAAGGCACTTTATATTTTTTAAATACTTTTAACTGGAAGGATTTAAACAAAAATTTAAATCTTAAATTATTGATTATCTTTTGTTTCAAGAATTCTTAAAATTTATATATAATATATAATGACAGTAATCAATTAGAAATAACAGATAAAAAATTTTCAGATAAATAAAAAGAATGTAGGTGCCTTATAATTTTGGTCAACGCTGTATATCATTGATTAATATATATGTAGTTATGAATGTAGTAGAAGACTATATTCACACAGATTATTCACTGTCTTTCAGTGAAAAATATACTAATTTCTATTTAGAGAGTACGACGCGATAAAATATTCCTGAAGATTATCAAACTTTCACAAGCTGTGGTAATTAATTAATAATTCCATCAACCACACGGTTTTTCTTGCAAAAATTATACTTTTTGATTGAACAATTTTACTTTGTCTTTAATTCCATTTAACTTTTACGTAACTTTCATGTAAAAAAAGGCGCTTCGGATATTTTATCATGGAAAATCGAAGCTGCGAAACCTTAAATAAAGATAAAACGTAATGCAAATAAGGGTTGCATTTAAACAGGACGGAGGCTGCGGGAGCTGAAAGTCGATCGGAAACGAGAAAACTTTTTCACCATTGTTAGTCTACATGTTCCACCTCGCCCGATTGTCGAAAGTTACGAATGCACCGATTTGCCCGGCGCTCACGATTAAATGTGATTCCGCGAGTGAATCTATCCGCCGATCTATCCGCCGTAAAGAATCGATACGGAGCGCAACCGGAAAACCGGCCTGATTGCATTTGCATGCTCAGACTTGGTTCAGGACTACGATATTAATTGGAAAAGCAATTTTATGCAACGTGACAACATTAAAAGGACACCGTCCGTGTTATTGGAATGCGCATTTTAGTTTGTTTAGAATAAAAATATCTTGACTTCCGATATATCGAAAAGAAGAGCCTCCCACTCTGAATATCTTTCAGTCTCATTTAAATACCTTGCATATTTTTTAGTGCTGTATTAACGTGAATTAATTTAAGTTTTCATTAAAAACGAACTGAGATGACTCATCAACCTGCGTAACAGGATGCCTTTAAAGGGGACCTGACGGTATCATCGCTGTATACAATCTTCTCTTGTCGCATTGTGAAGGAAATGTAAACTTTAAATGGACGTAAATGTTCGTTCCATTTTTATTTTCAGATTTAGGTAAACGTAAAGATTAACGTTAAAATATTAACACACAGACAACCAGCTCATAAGCTTTGCAAAGATCTTTTTTCACTTAACACGAGAAAAATGGAACACCTTTAAAGCATATTTTATATCGTAAAGCCATGTATAACATACAATATTTTCATCAAAAGCGTCGTTATGGCAGAAAAGAAAATAATTACTAAAAAATTCCCCACAAAACAATATTCTTCTATCGATCCAGCATGATTTTCTGTTTCCCAACACATGCATATCTCTCTCTCTTTCTTTTTCTTTCTCCATTGTTATCGCGAATATCTGTCTACCGTGCGAAGAAAACGCCGAAGTAAGGTGATTAATCTCGCCGCGACGATGAGCCGCGGCCCGGTTTCCGTTTTCATAGGAAAAAACTCGATATTTAAAAAGTGGTTGTCTACAGGACGCACGATTAAACGACAGATTTCCATAAATTCTCACGGCGTATATATCGAACGTGCGTCGTAACAAACATTATCCGCAATACACGAGGTGCGTTTCAACGTTACCTCCATGACGCCTATATTGCTGTCATAAATCTAACAAGGCGGCCCAGCATTAACCCACCGACCGCCGCCTATACTTCCGACCGGCACCGGCTCCGACCTCCACGTCCGATAAAATAGCGTCTATACGCTCCCTCGTATTATTTACGCCGATTTAATGAACCGCGTCGGAGTCACGGGCGCAACGTTTCGCGAATTGCCCGTTGAAAACAACCGCGGTAAGTCGAACGGATTTGTAAATCTTCCTCCACGAAATACATCGTGTCGCGATTTAAGTTGCCGTTTGTTCGCCTTTCGTGACACTCCCTTGCTGCAGAAACAACGGAAACGCGTTTCTTTCCGTGGCACTCCACATTCATCGGGGAGATGCTGCGTTACATCTCCCGTATTTCCGCACTCCACGATACGTACACTGAGAGAAAAATTTTTTTGAATGAAAAAAAAAATACATTTTCTTAAAATCATATATTTTGACGCAAGCATTTGTTTGTTTTGTTTACGTAAAAATATTTACTTTGNGTTTGTTTTGTTTACGTAAAAATATTTACTTTGAAGTAAATAGACATATTACCTTAAGTATATAATTTTGTATTTTTACATTTTTTACATTTAAATAACGATTTTCCGAAAAGCTATAATATTATTAAACTTAATCAATGAATATATAGGCTCGTGTACGTCAATGATAATACTAATAATAAGAAGGTCATTTAACCGAGCATAAAGGTTGGAAATTATAAAATTTTTGATTTTATTACATCGAATAAAATCTACAAAAATTCACAAAAATTCACAAGACGTTTCGGCTGTACTTAGCCTTTTTCAATCGTGTAACAATTAATACAAAAAACTTCGATGATACGCTGAACTTATTAATTAATT
This sequence comes from Solenopsis fugax, assembly GCA_003595255.1. Taxonomy (NCBI): domain Eukaryota; kingdom Metazoa; phylum Arthropoda; class Insecta; order Hymenoptera; family Formicidae; genus Solenopsis; species Solenopsis fugax. Next base: position 1,696 of record QKQZ01031425.1, on the reverse strand, counting down.
TTGCAGAGCTTCAAATCTTCTTTTAAATTATTAAACTTAATTAAATTGTTTTCTTAGATTAAAAGATTAGATTATCTTGAATGTAAAAATAATCTAATAGTAAATATTTTCTAAACTTGATTAAGAGTTATTTCTTCTTTTTATTTACATAAATATTTCAATTAAGAAATTTTTAATTTGACTGCAACTAAATGAACTATTAGGACCCATTTAGTAAATAATTTTTTGTGTTAAGTAAATTTTTTAAGATATTTTTTCTCCCAGTGTATTAAAAAATGTGAAAAATGGAAATTGTCCGAATTATACTCGTCGCTGCGTACAATACGCGCCGAACATCATATTTCGCGAAATGTAACAAGCCGTAAATCATAAATATACATCTGCAGTATGTAAATGCACAATGGGAAACATAAATGGATGGATTGTTTTCGTAATTATGTTTTTTGCCCGGCTTTCATGGAATACTTCAAAATTCCATTGGCACAGTAATGTTAAACATTACGGCAGTAATTGCATTATTCGCAGGTATTCGCATTTGCGTCGCAGTGCAAACAACGCATTATTAAATCGAGAAGTTAATGCTTGAACGCGACCCAGATATGCGGGGGGTTTCGTTACGTACCGGCCGCGTTGGAAAGCACGGGGGTCCGTTTTCCAGCCGGCGTTCTCTCAATAAACATATTCGTCGTATTATTATTTAACGGCCGCGAGAGCGTGCCGCGTCAGCAATGGAGATTTTTACGGCGCGATCGAATGTTCGCCGCAATAAAAACGACGTACGAGCTCGCTGCGCGCGGCAAACGCCGGAAATATTGTTCATATCGATTTAATAAAACGCCCGCGTTGTGGTGCACGGTGGAAATGACGGCGTTCTGCTTGCAGGAGGAGCAAGAAGAGAGAATATTCCAGACGAAATTTCCTTCCTCCCGTATCTCATGTGTGGGGGATACGACGCGAAAAACCGCTGCAATCGCTCCCCGGTTTGCTAGACTTTTCTTCACTCGCGAAAACAGATTCTTATATTTAATTGACGAAACGCTCTCGCGTGCACATCTCGAAACGCATTGCCGTCATGTCGCGCGTTTGACGTCGCGCGCCGATCGTTGGAAAAAGCAATCGTTTGCCTGCCGTTTTTCCTCTCGATTTTCCATCGGTATGATCGCGCTAGCGAACGAACGAACGAACGAGCGAGCGAGCGAATGAACGAACGATCGAGTTTCGAGAAATAAATCTCGATGTTGCCGAGATTCGTCGTGGACCAGTGGAGTGGAAAATTGGACTACGTCACCGTGTTTGGCTCATGCCAACATTTCTTGCTTTTAATATTCAATAAACAAGGAATTTGTACGCTGTCGCGGGATATTTTCGCGCGACTTCCGCCGCGTTCATTTCGCATGAGACTTTGGAAGACTGATGAATTTTACCCGACGATACATTTAGTGTTTCACCGAGACTCTCGAAAATCGAGACTCTCGTCTCGTGTCACGAATATAACCATGTACTCTGTAGGTAAATCTTGCAAATAAAAATCTTAATAAACATCATTTAAGTAATTAAAATTAATTGTAAACTTTTACGTTCACAGCATTTCTATTTTCATGTCAAACTGCCGATTATTTTTAATCTAAATCCAAAAAGCTACTATATGTACGGGTACTAATCACTTACGCACTATTTATCTATTTATCGATTATAT
>QKQZ01031418.1:0-29845 GCA_003595255.1 Solenopsis fugax | reverse complement strand
AAGTAATAAATAAATAAACAGCTTTAGCAAATAAAGTTAATGTATTTCGGTTCCATTATCATAAAGCAGAAACACGAAAACGAATATCAAATAGTTATACAAACTTTCAAAAACAATAAATTTCAACGGATTTTTTTACAAAGCAATAAAGGGAAAGCCAAGGAGGGTTGGTGAGATTTAATAAAATGAGATGCAGGGTGAAAAAGAAAGAAGTCAAGGTCATCACAATATTTGGCGAAATATGTTCAACGATATTTTTTATAAGACAAATTCATTATTAAAACGTGCACTTGTTATAATGCGTTGATAGTATGTATATTAATATAAAACAAAGAACCTTAGGATTATGTATTCTTTATAACGGTATTAATGGTGGAAGCACATGGACAAACGATGCAAAATCCCCATTGACCTTGTAGGAGCATCCTGATATAGCGAAGGACTATTCAAGTTGTCCGTAGAAAGAAAAGGGTCATGGGTAGCGAACGTCATACGGAAGATGAAAAAGCACAATAAACGTAAAAAGATATTGACATGTTTTGACGGAATGACAAGTATATCAGTCATATATGGAAACTCGATTACACGACAACAGGTTGGAGAAATAGGATAGGTCGTTCTCAGTTATTGCTTGCCCACAAGTTGCCTCAAAGACCGAATTTCCGACCGTAAGATTGATTGACAGATTAATATTACAAGGATAACAGTGATTCAATAATATTCTATAACAACGATAAATTATTTCAGTTAATTATGCCTTTATAACGACGGTAATAAAATGTTGCGGTTTTGCATTTATTGATTTATTATTAAATCAATATTATACAATTTGTTTTAAATAAATAATCAAAGTAAGTAAGTAATAGGGATATATTAAGATAGAATAAAATATATTAAAAAAATATTTTGTTAAAATATATAAAAATTAGGCCAGATATTGAGAAATAATTATGTTGGAAACTCGATTAATGAATAAAAGATTGAAAAATATAGGATAGGTTTTTTCGATTACTCTATTTGTCCAGTTCTATGTGCCACAAAGACCGAATATCATAAGATTGATCGACAGATTAATATGACAAGGAGACAGATTAATGATCAATAATTTTTTTTAAACATAACAACGCACTCGATAAATTAGTTCGATTAATTATACTTTAATAATAACAACAATAAAATATATTACGCTTTTAATTTCGAGAATTGAAAATACCAGCATAATTTATTTATCATGTACGTGTTATTCGAGGACAATTATTAGAACGAGAAAAATCTCTTGAGAAATATCGAGAAAACGAAACTTAGTTATTATCGGCGACAAATATTAGAAGTCTTGTGATGGCAGCGACCCTGTAATTCACTAAAGCTCATCAATCACTCTGCCGTATACATGCTGCGACTCGGCACGGCGTCGTCGAAAAAAAGTATCTCGTAAATCGTACTCTGTGTTGAAAACTTTACGAATTCTCATCTCATAAATTTTTACTCGCAACGTAAATGCATATAGCATGAGGGAAGCACATTCGTGTATTGACTTATGATGACATTTGATTTCAACGCCGTCAAAAAGCGTTTCTAATCTTTATGTCAATTGTACAATAACGGCTTCTAGAAAAGGAAAGAAACAAGTAAAAAAATATTTTTTGGGGTACAGTTTGTTAGAGCAGTAAAATACGAAATCATGGAAAATGGATTACGGAGTTGAGAAGGTCAAATTTATTTACAACATGCAGAAAGATTCTCTTGCAATCAATTGTTTGTGTCAACATTGAGATTTTCAGGACACATTTTATGCCTCTTCTGATTCATTATTTGAGTGGAAAAACTGCTATGTAAAATCGTGACTTGATTTTACACGCATATATGATTAAATAGAGCACGACGCGGGCAAAAGTTAACTCAACGCGAGACATTTACCTACTATCGTAATAGCAGGTGAAAACTTTACAACGTAACAATAAACCACCTACGCGCCACTCTTGTTCATCATGATTCTATTTCATTTGCTCGTTGCAAGTGGCAGCAAGCAAAAAACCCTCATGCACCCTGGTTTTGTTTGCCGGTTTCGTTTCATTGTTTTCAAAGATAAAAGGCACGCCGTGCTTATTCCCTTTTTTTAAACAGGGATTATATGATACGCACACGCAAAAAAGGGAGGAAAAACGATAATATGCTCTCTGTCTCGTACATGCGCAATTTAGTTGATCAAAGGCACTGTGTGACCAATCGCGCATCGATTTCCTATTATTTCCCACATAGTGTAGTAACATTCCCAACCGTTCTCGACGATGAGTCATTTCTACAAAATAATCTTCTCTGATAACGCTTTTCATCGATAAGAGCAGATATGATGAGTATAAAAAGAAAATTCTTTTAGGCCAAATCATACTTGAGACATTCTTCTTCCTTGCCTCTTAAAAAATCAGAAATAAGATTTGAACAATTTATCTTTCAAAATAGAAAACGAGAAATAAATTAAGTGTAAATAAATGAAATTTGACTAATGTGTGAATACAAAAAAAAAAAAAAAACAAAGATAAGCCTTTTTCAGTCAAAGCAAATCTTGGTACCTAATAATATTTTTTAAATTAAATGCGAAGTATCTAAAAATTTAACTGGATACAAGTCTAAAAATAATTTTGCTGGACCGTCAAAATAATTACGAAGAACGTTCAAGCATGACGAGCAATGCTGCAAAAACTTTTAACAGTTTTAGCAACCAGTTTGAACATCCCACGTAATTACTTTGATCCAGCAAAAATAATTTTACATCTATATGCAGCTAAATTTTTAGATATTTTAACAAAACCGTTCTTTCGGTGCAGAAATATATTTTTGCAGTACACCCTCTTGATAATTCTCGAGTGTGATTTGATCTCAAAGTAGACTAAGGCTGTGTTCGTATTTTACTGGCAGTACTGCCAAAATGACGTCATCACAGTATACTGCCATAGTCGTTCCGAAATTACTTTTTCTGCTGCCAGCGCACTGTAGCTGCCTCACCTCGGGAGCTGCAGTAGTCACAGTGGCAATATGGCTATCATTTATAACGTCATTAATATTACTAGATGCTGTCACAGTGCTGCGTACCAATAACCGAATGAGTTTTCAGTACTGCCAGTAATGGCAGTATATTTACGAACACAGCCTATGAAATATGCCGGAAGGAAATGCATCGTACATAATACTTACATGCATCTGATAACTTATTCCGCGTCTACGTTAGAACAAAAACGCAAAGATATTTCTGTCATTACCAAGACACGCATTGTTCTCGATATAAACGAGAACGGAAAGCTCGAAGCGTTGGCGTACATCTCTTCATTTGCCTCAAACCAAGGATACCGTTCCCTTTGTCATGGGATATGCATGATGACGTATCCCTCGCAAACACAGATACATATACGCGCGCGCAATTTATTTAAAGGGCCTTTCCCATCCGCGCATCCTTTCCTTCTTATTGCATAAACCTAATGAAAGTCAAAGCTTTCTCTTCAGACGCTTCATCTATTTTACGAACAACGATTTCAAATTATAGCCTATTCAATTAGTAGCTTATATAATATAGTTTTCATTATCCATCACTCATATTACACAGTTCAACGTAACGTTCCATGGCAATATGAATTCCTATGAATATTTTATTCAATCCTTTCACTATGTTACGGTTCGCCTACGCAACATAACATTCAGCGAAATATTTAAATAAAAATTCTCTATAAATTCCAAAAAGCAAGATACGAGGTCAGATAAAAAATCATTTTATTATATCATATATATCTTCTTGTTACATGGTTACATCTATACGTGTAGTTATGTCTGTGCCTATATTCCCAATGCTTATTCGCTTGCAACAAATTATCAGCAACGAACACTTGTCTTTTCAGAAGGGAGCGAGAACTTCCCTTATCAGCTCCTAATAGCGGCAGGGGTAACCCTAGTTGGTTTGGTCCTCTTGGCGGCGGTGAGCTTCCAATGCTCTTCCACTTGGCGATGGTTGATGAGCATGACTCGACGTGAGAATACAGAGGATACAGAGAACGATCAGATTCAACAAAATGCAATTCGCATCAGTCATTCTCTCCCGGATCTCCAATCAGAACCGATTACTCATGAATACGTTCAAGAACAGAAGGACAATAAGAAGGTATTGCTGGCAAATTTAAATTAATAAGAATAGAATTCGAACTAGTAGACGTTAAAGTGGACGTAAAATTCTGTGCAGTTGTTTCAACGTTAACATTTTACCAGGTGTTACGTCAAACCACTTTACCCATCGTGCCAATGAGACATCAAAGCTTCCAACGTCAATTATCGCACCGGCTTGATCTGCCTAACATTAAATTCAGCGTTTGCAGCTTCGAAAATCGCAGCGATTCTAGCCTTGGTCTTATCAGGGTATTTAGACGATTTTTCAATATATATTTGTTATGATGGACGTTGAAATGTAAACAACGACGCAATGTCATTTGATTCCCTTTGAAACAAGCTTATCATGTAACGCATATAGAGTTCTACATATTCCGATTTTCCGGTTTATTTTCAGTTATCTCGTTTCACGTTAATTGATCGATACTATGTAAATGCACGCACAATTGAGATTATATATTTTTATTAAACTTACGAGATATAATATTGATGTGAACCGTTAATACTGTGCAGCCGGAGCTATATAAAAAAGAACTCGTGAGACAAGAGAGCGCAGAAAGCTCCAGTCCATCAGAAATGGAATATGCCGGAAAATTACATTTTGCTCTTCGCTACGACAAGGAAATCGAAGGTCTTATTGTCAAAGTAAGTATCGCGCAATATTTTTTTCTGATCTGTCACAAATGTTAGTTATATGAGAACAGACGCTTGATAACATGTATTATAAATTATATATACAATAAAAAATTCTTTTTAACTGTATAACACGGTAGAAAAGATTACAATAAACAAATATTCGAATAAAATATTAAACAACATAAATTCATAATTGTACAAATGAGATATGAAATCTTTCTGGCCTGGAAAATAACACAACCCGTGGGTGAATAAATGAGTTTTGCATTTAAAACTGCGTTTGTGCTAGCTGAATATGTATATACCCACCTGGATTATATTCAGCACGTGAGATATTGAATAATGATAATGTAGTATCACAATATTGCATTTATGACGGACATATATTCTCTTCTATACTAGAATTAACGTGTAACGTGTAGATTAGGTAATGGCAGCTATATTAAGCTATTAGCGTATGCAGCGAATTCATGTGCATTAAGATCAATTATACCCAGCAAACCCCGCTTTACAGATAAATTTAAAAATGAGATACATTATCGGTTTTTATGCTCCATTTACATTTGGCCATAAAATTTCTGAAAAAAGCTTAACATATTTCAAAACTGTTATTTATAAGAGAGAATTAGGTTTTACACCGATTATGTAATATACAATTATACAATAATTCAATTAACTCTTTTTTATCACTGCAAATCTAAATGTATATAGAATAAAAATAACGTTTAATATTACCAATAAAATATTTGGGCTGAATAAAGCTCACGTGATTTATTTAATTTTTTAAAAACTCATTGATTAAACTATTTCATAAAGTTTTTAAAACAGAATATGAAAAACTCCTTTAATAGAATTAAAAAAAAAATTAATTAAATGTGCCTTCGATCCAGATATCTTATTATTTTTAATCTCTCTCTCTTTAAAGCGTGGTATATTATTTATGTTATCCTGTATTTTCATTTAATTTTATTAAATGAAAATATAGGATAACATAAATAATACATTTAATAATATTTGATTCGTTCTGGAATATTAGGTTCTGGAAGCTCGCGAATTGCCAATAAAGGATGTAACGGGTAGCAGTGATCCATACGTCAAGGTGTACCTGTTGCCAGATAGGAAGAAGAAGTTTCAGACAAAAGTACATCGAAAGAATTTGAATCCAATATTCAATGAAACGTTCATCTTTAGGTAAAAACATTTCTGCAATTGTAATCCATCTGAAAAGTTTTTTCTCAATTATATGTGCTAAATTATATAATTATGCAAAAGAAATTAAAACGCAGCGTTTGATAATGACATTGTAATTTCTTTTATCAGCGTATCACATGAAGAATTGAGGGAACGTTACTTGCAATTCTCGGTTTACGACTTTGATCGGTTTTCACGTCACGATCTCATTGGACAGGTAGTTCTGAAAGGGCTCTTAGATTGCACTGACCTCGAGCAAGAAATCGAATACACGATGGAAATCCTCTGTGCTTTGCAGGTATCTTAATTTGCGCGAGATATGTAGCTAATTATCTTTAAACTGAGGTTATTTCGGATGTACACTTTAACTTTTTTGTATTTTACATAGGAAAAAGTCAATTTGGGAGAATTGATGTTATCGTTATGCTACCTACCAACGGCCGGACGATTGACATTAACTGTCGTTAAAGCCAGAAATCTAAAGGGAATGGATATAACCGGCAAATCAGGTCCGTGCAAAATGGATCAGATATTTTGTTGCGATTATATTATTAATGGAAAAATTTTTTTACTGAAGATGATATCATCATTACGTTATCATTATATAATTTATAATTGATTAAATGTGTTTTTTTTTTAGATCCTTATGTGAAAGTTTATCTGCTTTGCCAAGGCAAAAGAATAAAGAAGAAAAAGACAACGGTGAAGAAGAACACTCTTTATCCTGTTTACAACGAGGCACTCGTTTTTGACGTTCCCGCGGATAATATTGAAGATGTCAGTCTCATAGTGAAAGTAATTGATTATGACAGGTAAGTACATTTTTTCCAGTACATTTTAATTTTTTTTATTAAAGTGTAGAAGTGCAAAATTTAATATTTTACACACATCAGAATCGGATCGAACGAGTTGATGGGCTGCACCGCGATTGGGTCGAGTTTCATTGGAGTTGGCCGTGATCATTGGTTAGAAATGCTAGATAATCCAAGGAAACCGGTGGCACAATGGTACCCGTTAATGGAAACTGTATCTGGCCATATTCCAGCCGTAGATTCGGGACCACTCCCAGTAAGCCTGAGTTGCTTAAACGGCAGGTGAGTTTAGTTTGTCTGCGCGAACATTAGTTTGTGATTAACTCTCGAGCGATCAGTAAGTACTGCATATTTGCAACGTTTACTTTTTACATTAAAATATCGAAATGTATCAATAAATTCGAATTGTATAGTTTAATTACACTTAAAAACTAAAAATGGAAGTGTATGTAGCATTGATCATTAAAACACCAAGAGATCGAAATAAATTAAAATAAAGAAATAAAATATCAATAGGTTCTTTACTTACAAGATTTCTCGAGTAAAATCGGTAAAAAAAATGTTTATGACAAGACAATGCGGCCTCTGGAAGGTTAATTGGAGACTAATAGCTACAGGAAACTTAAATTTTTACACAATGATGTGGTGGAAGTTCAGTATTTTTATCGGCGCGACTCACATTGCAGATGAAGACAAGAAGCAGAAAGTAAACACTACAAAAGTTCGCAAATATTGTCGGACGTCGGCTTGGACATCGTCTCCTTCTGTCGTCATTTAATGCACATCGCTTGACTGACTTAAGTACAACCTCTGTCTCGAAGGAAGGCCGGAAGGTGAACTCCGTGCTTTGCAATCTTACCTCGTGTAGCAGGCATAAAATAAGAAACGATCCGGCGTAACGAAAAAACTGATTACTTGTGAAACATATGTTTGCTCAATTCCGGCGATTCGATGGCGATCGCGATGGAAACGAGATAAATTTGCGTTGCTTTGTCTTTCGAGCTGCTGCTCGCGATAGTGCGGGCTGGTCCCGCACCGTTTCAAACGCAAGATTGTTGTATTTACAGTATCCCCTTAGTAGAATCACCTCTTATCATACGTGATGTTGAGCATGACGGTAGCTTAAATGTTCTAGATTAAAGCGCGAGGTCAGATAAAGTAAGTTTTTATAGAAGACGAATACAAGCGTGAGGAGTATAAGGCCTTATCCTCAATAAAGATTTGAAGGACGTATGCAGGAGGATTGATGGCGAGGGATGGATATCACATTTAGCGGCAGAGAGTACAACCAAATACGGTAGATGTCTAAGGTAGTATAGCATTGAATCTGCATCGTTTATTATTTCACGCTCTCGCTACCACTTCTGCGCAAATATTCTATTATATAACGTGATCTATGTTTAAACATAATGCTCGATACAAGCGGGCACTGTTTGTGATAATGTATCTCAACACATACGCATACTGTCATACATGTACGTACAAGTAATACACGTGGTCCCAGAGGTCACGTATGTATATCAGATAGCTGCTTCGTACATACGTATGTACGTTTGCATACTGATGCGACTACTCGGCTACGATTGTGAACTTGATAATAAATAATGTTATACGGCGCATAAATTAATTCGTATAGAGGAAGAAGGGCAAACAGTGCAATCCTTTTATAATTTAACTTATACGAATATATTAATCATTTACGTGTATGCGTTTTTAAGAATATAATCAAAATGATATTCTCCAAATAATAAAAGACTTAGCGTAGATGAGTTTCCAGAGAAAATTATTTAACTTTTTGGTGAACTGCATTTGGCCAAACTTGTGAATGTCTTTGACAAGTCTGTGTGAATTCTGCTTTATTGACATATTTCTAAGAACATTTATCCGTTCTCACAGAATGTATGAAGAGAATCTGTGTAGTACCGAAGAAATTTAATATGGGCGTTTCTGGAAAATGGATGAGAAATTAGATATCCACCAATATTTTATAAAACGTGAAATGAAGATATAATGACAGAATTTTTTAATTATATTTAAATTTTCTTAATTTTTTTATTAAAATGTTTCTGTGATTTTAAGTTTCTTAAGTCATTTTCGGTCGCGTGAAAAAGTAAAAATTACGCCACAATGATACACACAATCTATACATACGTAGACTAATATTACGCAAACAGATAATCGAACATAATCAAAGCTGAGGTGATATATATGAGTGACATATTGACTAGCAAGAAAGTGTGCCAAGAAAAAGTAATTATGTAGCAAAAGTAGTGTGATTAATGATAGTACGTTCTAATCACATGCTTGATATAGAAACTTCAGTCGACGCGCCGTAGTAATCCTAGAGTATATCCCCCTATTTCGAGTCAATACATTTCGACTGTATGCCTTTCTCTCGCCTACAAGTCGTGAGTCTCTCCGAATCCTCGAAGAATTTTTCATCTACTCCGTTGTTCCAGCGATACTCATAGAAAAAAAGGAAAAAAAAACTTGCATTTTTCGTACAAGTGGGACATTCTACCACAGGACTGAGCTTTCTCAAATAATTTCATGTAATAAGTGGAACAGTGTCGCTCCCATATTGAGAGTAGAATTTAAACGAGTCCGAAGAACCTGTACTTACACAAAAAAATGCGACGTAAAATGTAATCTCTCCATTAATGTTGTTACAAAATTATTTAAATCGTTCTAAGGACATACGGGAGAATACTAAAACGAGCTTTCAGTTTTTATTACGTATGCATCGATGAAAAATTTAAACGTTTCTTTTTATCCGCTTCGAATAGGGTCACTGTTTCATAAATGATAAAGTATATCGGCTTTGAAATGTAAATGGTCTGCGTGCTGGATTATAAAATATGAATATATCTTGTGTATGTGTATCTATGAATATGAACAAGACAAAAATATATGCAAATGAATGTACGTAAAAATTTATGTCGGATTTATTGTGACTGTCGAGGGAGATGAGTAATTTGTTTAATACCTACTCTAATTATGAAAGCGATCATATGTAATTAATTTATGGGCAAGTGTAACAATAATGTTGGTACGAACGGTGTGTATACTTTTCTAACGAGTACATATCTATTGTATATTTGAGTACACCCATACAATGCTCCCTGTCATGATCGTGAATAACATAAATAAATCGGCAATAAGGAAGAACGTTGCGTTTCAATTCCACTTTTCCATCCTACTTGTTCAATTTTAGTATTTTTTAGGTGCTTCCAGAAGTTAATAAGGTCACCCATAAAAAAAAGAACTGATAAAGTGTTTCAATAAACTGATTACTATATCAGTAACTGATGATTACTATTCAGTTAACTGATGAAATATCATCAGTTACTGATATAGTAATCAGTTTATTGAAACACTTAACAGTTCTTTTTTTCAAGGGCACAAATAGTTGTAGCAGCAACTTAGTAATTAAGTACATTTAAGTTATTTTTTAGTTTTGAAATGTTGATCATACTCTATCGAAATTGATAGTTGACAATTCGTAGTTTCGAACAAAACGTTGTCATTTAACGCGACTAAAGATGAAACTAAATAAAATTCACCTTCGCTGCATGTTTTACAATTTTAATAGAAATGAAACTGTTGCAACACTTAAAAAACTGATTTGAGACCTATGAAGAGAATAGTGTGTCCACTCTTTGTAAGAAATAATTTAAAAGATTCAAAAGTGATGATTACTATGTCAATGATAGGACTATCATTCTGATCAAAATAAAAAACAATAAATCGGAAACATTGCTCAACGAAAATTTGACTTCGCCAAATATTAAAAGAGCTTGCAGAGCAGCTTGGAGTTGATGAATCAATAGTCTCCAATCATGGCTTTAATATTCTAACTTTTGCAAGCACCTGATCACTTAAAAATACATCGAGTTTTCAGTACAAGCTATAAAGAAAAAAGATCGTCTGCAACATCAAATGTACTTTTCATTTATTTGACTACTTATCTTTACAGATTATTCTACCTTACGCTAAGATACAACTTTCCCATTATATTACCTCTAATCGAACATTACAATACTTCTAAGTATAAAATAAGCGATAGAGCTTATATATACTGGTATGTAGCAACGACTTAAGTACTTTTCTACCTAGTAGTACTTTTTAAAAGTGGCGGGAATTATAATCTGTACCGCGTATCTCTCCTGTCAATGACGAGGTGCCCGTGATTACGGTTTGGCTTCGCCGAAAATCAATACAAGTGTCGAGATTCGTTCGACACGGAGGCGCTCTGCCCATTCTACATCCACCGATCGAGCGTCGGACCGTCACGGACGTGCTCTAACACCGCTGGCAAAACAATTAGGCCACTAACTACATTTCGTTTGCGGGACACAATTGTTTGCTCGTACTCTCATTCTCTCTCTTTCTCTTTTTCTTCTTCGCGCGCGCGTCACTCCAACTTCTGAAGGATGTTCACCAAAGACGCCCGTTGTCGGTAGGAGGCTCGATCCTGACGAGATGTAATCGCGCGGTTAAACGGATGATCCGTAAATTGGAAGAGCTCGACCGGTGGTCCACGCACGAAGTCAGACCGGGTCGCGTCAGATCGAGGTAGGAAAGAAAAACGATTCGGTGCTTATAAAACATTGGTGCAAACGATGCTCAACGAGCCCCCCTCTTGAGTCCGCGCGATCGAGGCTGCTCCAACTTTACGGCTTACGTGTTATATTGACTTTCGTGTATCGTGTTGTAAAAAAACTGGATCGTACGCGTTGACAAAAGCTCTCGATCACTAATTGGCTACGATCCTTCCTCGTGAGAATCGAGACGGATCGATTCGAAATTCCGCGTGAGCTTCCCCACTACAGCTTCATACGTTGATTCTCTCCCGCGTTGCTCTTAAATAACTTTGAGAGATTTTAAACCAGGTCTTCAAGTAGATAAACGTGAGCCTAATAAGTAAGCGTTTTGAGTGTTATATTCGCGTATGTGTATGTGTGTGTATATGTTTTGCAGCGTTGTTATCTCTCCTGTCCCGTCCGTGATTACGCTTATTAACATTACAGACGCGTCGATTAATCTATAGATGTAAGTACTTGTCTACGGGCAGCTCGCGGCACGTATAAACCGGATAAAACTTTACACAGTTCTTCTTCTTACGTTCCTCCCCTCGTAATCGTAGTGTCGATAAGTAAAATTATTACTTAACACGCAAACATTAAGGGCCTTATCCGACGAATATACAAATCTATGCTCCTATATAGGTAGCCGTCGATATTAAGTACGTTAATGTAGCCACAATCGTATAATAATAAGAATATTAATAATAATGACGACAATAAATCGTAATCGTAATAATAATATAGGCAAACTCTTGTAGCGTTGTACTTAGCGTTATTTAAAATAGTAGCAATATTTATTTTTTTTTTATGTACTGAATGTTTTCAAGTACGGACAGAAATCGATCTGAGTTAACTTCCTTTATGTATATTAGCAATATGGAGGGAATTCACTAACAACTTGCTTAAAGAGTGCAGCACATTCTCACACATCTATAAACAAATATAAAAACTCTTCTCTCTTATGCGACCTCTTATGTCACCCCGATGCATTCTCATCCATTACGCTGCCTTCGCGTTCGTTGAGTAATTGCGAAAAATTGCGTGCTGCCTAGCTGAATACACGTCACACTCGCTACCACGCGTCGTCAAAATCATCCTCATTATCTCGCAATTTACTTCTTTTTTTTTTATTTAATTTGACTATTTTATGAACAAGGAGTGTGCTTTGCCAATTTCATCTTCTCTCCTCAGCCCGGTCGATCTAGATAGGTGAACAAACGCAGGCTATAAATCGGCTAAAAGCAGGAAATGCAGATGGAATGTCGTGTGCTTCTCTCTCTTTTTTTTTTAACCATTTCCTCGTATTTCTCTCACCGTAGCGAAAATAAAGTATCGATAGTGCGCCTATACATCGAGTAAACATTTACACGCGTGACATGAAAATTCGTTTCCATACGTAAGAAAATTAGCGATATTGTTGAAAGCACCCAGACACAACCCTCAACCTTCGGCACCTCACCCGTGTCTTCATCCTTACCCTCCCCTCGTTCCCCTCCTTCCTCTCATTTACGCCTCTCATTCTTTCGCGCGAACGAAACGACACGAACGATCATGCAGAAGCACGCCCATAACGAATGGCAATATACCATTATTAACACGTTGCACACGTAACATTCTCCTATACATTTAAAAATTGTACGATTACCCGACGATCAATTTGCGAGGGATCGGTCTCCTCCCCTGATCGTCCGGCGCACAGCAAGAATCGATATTACGACCGTAACGCTACCGTGATCTCGCAAGCCCATTGTGATTGATCGCTAAGAACGACTATGCATTTACTTTATACAACTACACGTAAACAGTACGGCATATCTTTTTAAATGTATCGATACCTAAATGCTGAGGATCGCAGGTGATTCACGACAGCGATTCGACGGTAATTTTTGACTAGAACACGTATCGAGGTGCGGAGAAATCTGTCCCTTGCCATTTCCCTACCAAACAGTGCTAATCAGTAAAAACTGTTTAAAATTTATTAAAGATGCGTTTTAGATTTGAAAAACTACCCTCGCGTTAATATTCCGGAGTTTTTTCATCACTCCTTTGTTCATCACTCCGATAACGTATGACGAACGTATTTCTAAAATTGAAGACATTTCGTTTTGTTTTAAATAAAGCAAATGATAATTGATGCAAGTGCGAATTATAACAATGCATTGTAGAATCACAATCGCGTCAAATCAACCGAAATTTGCTTCGAATAAAGTACATTTACGTTTTCTTACATTTCTTCCGCATTCTTCTATCCCCGCGCTCTTGCACCTCCCATCATTCTTTCGCATACAAAGATTTTGTGACTACTGTCGTGGCAACCTCGAAAATACACCCAACATCGTCGTATGGCTATGAAGCAACAACAACAAAAACGATTTCCCTATCCCTCTGTCTCCTTAGATTAAGTAATTACTCGTTATACATGATTAAAATCAAGTTGACGTCGATACACTACTGTCCGGAATACGTACGAACAACTGAAGGCTATACTTATACGGCGTCCTGTGTCTACGACTAGCTCGCGAAATACACAAGGCTCAGAATGACAATAGTACTCTGTAGTAACACTACAAGACTATCACATGTTCTACGATGACGTACGAACGAAAGTCATGCTAGTAATTCTATCGCTTCTATGCGTGATCAAGCATCTTCTTCCCCATCGTTGTTGCGTGTTAAGGTGCACGTCTGCTTTCTTTCCTCTCCATTCTCTCGCTCTCACATTTTACGCTTTCTCTCTTTCTTTCTCTCTATTTCTTTCACTCTTTCTCTCGTCTCGCGTATATCCTACTCTATCGAGTCATCCTATAGAGATCACCGACGCATTCAAACACACAAACGCGATCCTCGACAAGTCGCGGAATGTTAAGGATGAATTCGGGATGTTACTTTAGCCTAAATAACTTGCTTTGCTGATTAATATACGTCGCGTGCGAAAATACTAAGAAATATCCTCGCAAAAAGTTAAGCTGGACGGCTTTGATAAAAATTAGGATCTCTTTCGAAGGACGCGAACATTAGGGTGTAGAAAGTGTTGCGGCGGCGGCGGCGGCGATGGGGGTTGGGGGGGTTGATACCGCGGCCGGGAGAATGATCAGCGACTTGGTTTTCCCCGCGAAGCATCTACCGGCGCTACCGGTACCAGTGATAACTGGCGGTGCGTTCGCGTGCGTGTAGTCCGAACTGAACGTACAAGGTGCTTAGCCAAAAAGTTCGACGTGAGCGACATTAATACGTCTGAGAAGAATACAATGCAAACCTCTCGCGATAGTACACACGCCTCTCGCCTTCTCCTCCTCGCCCCCTCTAATATATACTGAATAAAGCGCGCGTGTATGCACGTGTGTATGTATATATGTATAACGTGAAGAATTACATATCCGTATTTACAATTGGACATTTAAACGCTAAAATATCGTGGGCCAAATCCACGTGCAGTTCCAGGCATAAAAATAATGTTCAGCTCCGCCGTCTCTCGTCGACGCGGTTTCTCTCTTCGCGCGTCGGCGTGGTCATCATTTTTCTTCTGATATACTCTATATCAGGTATAACACGTGCCTCTTTCACCGCGCCGCGTGAGAAGAAATCGCGCGAACACTCGCGAACGTAGGTAGATCCGAGTCTTCGTTAATTGACTAGCGTTTCGAGCGGCACGCTGTGATAGTTTTCGCACTTTTACAAGCTTTTTTTCTTGCGACGTGGTTTGACGTCCACTCGGCAATTACGCGGGATAAAACGGCCGGAACTCTGATTGCATCTCGCCCTCAATATCACGCTCCGCTCGATCTCCTTCACACGGAAGCACTGCACGCAGCCACGAAAGCGAGTTTATTGCTAAACGTTAAAATTCGCAGTGCACCACATTCGTTTCATTGCCGCGATCATTGCGTCTAATCCGAAACGACTGATAGAATATACTTTGCGTATCATAAATTGCGGCGAATCTAAGGATAGTTTGACGAGAAGCTGGCCCGTATACAAATGTCGCGCAAATAATATATAGTGCCTCCGTACATTCGGTAGACTCGTGAACAATCCACAGGAAATCGAACATACGACAAGCGTCGTTTGTCCGAGAAATACATGTAAATTCGAAGTTGTAGAATATGGAAAGTTAAGCGCAAGGAGTTTGTTTTTTTTTTAGGAGGATGCATCTTGCCTTCTTAGGCGAAGAGGAAGTCGTAATTTCAGTAACGCTGCTGGAACTCGTGATGCCATCTGTTAAAGTCGATGTGGAATATCACAATGGACCCATTTGCCAGACCAGCTAGAAGAAACCTGTAAGAAAAGATAGAACGTGTATGTTTATACCTTTCATATTATACAATTTTATCGATTCCTGAAACCGTGTGAATATTGCATTGTATTGTCAAGGAATAGGGTAGACCGAGGCGAATCGGATTAACTTTTCTTCATAGGTAAAAAAATAATAAAA
The DNA here is from genome assembly GCA_003595255.1 of Solenopsis fugax. NCBI lineage: Eukaryota > Metazoa > Arthropoda > Insecta > Hymenoptera > Formicidae > Solenopsis > Solenopsis fugax. Next base: position 14,039 of record QKQZ01031418.1, on the reverse strand, counting down.
AATTGATTTTGTTATTAAGTTTTACTATAAATTCTTAATCTTTATATCTTTGGCTTGAGTTTTATATAATAAAATAATACATAAACGTAATATTTCTTATTGCACAACAAAAAAATCAAAAACAGAAAATTGTCCAATTTGCTGGGGACGAAGCTGATCACCAGTTTAAAAGAAATAAAAGCAAATAAATAAACTTTTTAAAAAAAGCCTATTAAGACTCATAAATTTATTTTGATACGAGAGAATCTCGAAATCGTCTTAAAATTTCTTGTTTCGTTTAAGATAATATTTCCGAAATTATTACCTGTCATTTGTTTTCTTTTCGTCTCGTCTCGTTATTTCTCTTTACATCTATATCGTTAGTTATAAATAATATGCTATCTCATTATAAAAGAACAAATAAGATGAGATAGTCGATAGTCTCGAATATCTCAACATAAAATTCAAGAGTCTCGAGAAATCTCAGGATGTCAGACGAGAAAATTTTTTCAATCATTTGTTTTAGTTGAGAGTAAATCTCGGTATCGGTATTTTCTCGTCTTACCTTACTCGAATGCATCATTAAATTCACAAAATTGGAATCGTTATTTTATATGAAAAACAAAATTTTTCGCGATCTCTGCGCTTGTATTATCGATTAATCACACAGAATGTTATTTAATGTTTCCGTTGCAGAAAGAACGCACAGAAGTAACTATGATAAAACAGATCGTATAAAAAAACTAATGATAACTGTCTCAAAACTTCTAATAATCCGATTCGCTTTGGTCTATCCTGAAATGATCGAATACATATTTCGTAGTTGTTTACTATTTTAAACCGTTTCCGAATTATAGGAGGGGGAAACAGACTTTATAGACACCCTGTAGTTTATGTTACATGTACTATAGAATCTCAAAAGTAAATATATCGATAAGAGTGAATTAAGAATATAAATTTTAAAAAGTTTTAAGATATTTTAAGAAATCTGGAATGTCGATTTCACTTACTTTTGATCATGAGCGAGCGCGAGAGAGCGCACGCTGCTTTCGCATGCAGGAAATGCATAAAGTAGAGCAAGGTTAAAAGTTCGCCAAACTTCTACGATCCCCTTGTCACCTCCAGTCATCAGATATTCGCCATCTCTACTCAGTAATAAACACTGAAAAAAAAATAAGGAATATTAATACAATTACATATGAATTATCAAAAAATTAAATCCAATCGCGGAAGTTACCTGTAAATTATCATTGTGAGACTCGTGACGAAGACGCTTTCCATTTATGGTGAAGGCTGCTATGTGCCCACGTTCGTAATTTACCACGATGACCCCCTCACGTGACATAGCGATGTTTTCAGGGGATGAAAATCCGTTTGGCGCTTCAAGCGATCGTAGGAGATCACCGAAAGTGGTGTGGACGAGTACTGGTCCATCTGGTAACAACAAATTATTCGCAGTATTAAAAATCAATCAAGTTCTTTCGAGGTCAGCGTTATCACTTCAGGTAGAACATCTAATTATTACACAAAAATTATCTTTCAGTATCTTTCTCCTAGGATTCATTCTTTTCTCAATTTGTAATACGTACAATGCGATCCGGAGACAACCAAACCCAATTCGGCGGATATGACAACGGCCGACACAGGTTGTTCGTGACCCGTAAGGGTGGCACGTGGCGCCGGTGCTTCACCCTCACCGACGATAGTCTGTGTTCTTGCGTTCCAATGCCAGAGGAGAACAGTGCAATCAGCGCTACCGGACGCGATATAGCAGTCGGAAGTAATGTTGCACTCGCTGCGCGATAGGCAAGTGACGACTCCGTAATGACCGAATACTATCTGGACGATTTTTGCTGCAAATGATAATTTCTTCTTTTGTACAACTTCATCATGTAAAGAAGTACGTAGATTAACAATTATCCTATACATTAATTATCAATCTGTTGCGTTGCAACGTAATCAATTATAAAATGTTAAAACTTACCTGTCTCGGTGGAAAAGACGCGGAAACTATTGTCCCAAAATCCACAGGCCACCAAAAATCGGCTATCCACAGTTGTAACAAAGCAATTGCTGCGAATCTTGAGCTTCTGGCTAAAATTATCGCCTAGATGTCGACGTTGTAACGTTGGATTCGAGCTATTTGCCGCTTGAGCTAAAAATATAGCATTGTTAAATTAGTATACACAATCCGAAAGCATTATCTTGTAAAATGTTGCTTCCTCCGTACGTGCACGTATACTTACAAAGAACAGGATCCATGGACAATGGTTGATTGGCAGCCTGCGCCTGAGGTGTATCTGCATAACTCGGAGATTGCACGGAGGCTACAAAAGTAGTAAATTGCGATAACCATGAGGCAATGAGAAAAAAGTGCCGGGAGTGCGTGTAGAAAATTACTTTACCTGCGTAATTGGTATTCCACCGATTAACAGCAAACTGCTGTCCGGTAGTTACCGTTACAACCGATGGCAGTGGCAGTTGTGGATAAGTGTTAGCCGAGATGTGACAGATCGGCGAGTTAGACGGGAACTTGATGGTCATGCACACGTCGTCCGGAATGCTCGAGAACATCATCGGTGACTGAAAAAGTATTGTCAATTATTTTTATAAGACCGCATGCAAAACTACTTTGCCTTGTATGAACGTTGAGATCTCAATCATACCAAGTGCATCGCCGAGCTTCTCGGGGGATGCGGCTCCATCAAGAGTTGCGATGGCGTTTGTCCAAAATTCCTTATTTGATTCTCTATAGCCTCCCTCATCATTAGATCGGTAATCGTGTCCAATTCCACGCTACCCTCGTACGTCAAATAGTAGAAAACGTTGGTGGCACGTACGGCTTCCGGGCCTGCGAAGAAACAAAGTAAGCAAACTGTTACACGAATGATTTTTAACGCGTTTACTTTCCGCTACAGTTTTACTATTCTGTTTCGTGCGTTGTCGTCACGTCGCGCGACATAATATGCATTTTTTTTCGGGAACGATTCTGAGAGCGCTTTCTCGACGATTGCTTGTGCTCGGTATTTCCGGTTGGCTCCACTTTCGTGCTACCGTAAACGTGTTGCATATTACGGGTGGGACGCATTGTCGCGCTCGGCACACGTGCCTAATTGGTCGGGACAGGGACTGAGAGAGAGAGGAAGCTAACTAAAAACTAATTCCTTCCATACGCGCGCGCTACGCTCGTACGCCACTCGTCTTTCCTCTGCTCCCGCGCAATGCCGGGGCAGAGCATCTTCGGGGAAGCGCCGGATATAGAGGCGCCATCGGCAATTAACATCAGTGGAAATCTAATTTGACTCGACTGCGCCTCTGTCCCAACACCCAGGGCGCAACCTTGGGTGCTCGCGAGCGGCGCCTGCCATTGTGTGAACACTTATTAATTCAATTCACGGATTATCACCCGAATCCAACGCCACGAACGGTTTTGCAATCGATGTAGACATATCTCAATAAGGCTTTACCATTTTAGATAAAAGAGATAGAGATTTAATTTCTTTTTACGCAATATTATGGCATAAATTTAAATATGTACAAATTTCTTTATCCGGCTTAAAAGACCACAAACAGTTTATATTCGAAAATGCACCAATAGCTATGCACTCGAATCGAGATGCTGGCTCCGTTCAGAGAGAGCGCGGATCGTAAATGCGGCTTGAGTCGAAACGACAATGATGGCACTGAGCGAAAAGTCTTATGAATCAGAGAGAGACACCGAGCTAGCGTACATTTGATCGTTTAATAGAGACCGGGAGGAAGGAAACCAGTGCGAGCAAACAGACGATAGGTTTCGTGAACGCAATGATTTAACTTCAATTCTTGAAATTTAATAATTTAACAGTTCTACATTCTTGTCGCCACAGTTGGTTCAGCGAAATTGTAGTCAAAATATAAGTCTAATCGCACAGAATTCAGTCATCGAAACTCTCTTAAAGTCGACATCACCGCTACGGAATACGGCGATAGCGCGGTACTCGTTATCAGCAGAATCAATTTCGGCTTTACTCGCGAATAGCTAATTAGAACGGTCTCGCTTTTGGCTCGGTTGATCGGTGACTGACTTCCTTATTCTTCCGTTATTTCTCAGCGATCGATCTGTAATCCGTTTATGGTCGCAAGTGAGGTCTTAATCGACTCCCAGAAGGAAACAAGATCTGGAGAGAAATTTTCATCCCAGTCTACTTGGAGTTGCCATAATCACTGCAGAAAAATCTTAGCAGTGATTGTCACTGGTGTTTTTTTATTTGATTTGAATAATTACATTTACGAATATAATCACGAATATTTTCGATTTCGCATTCACTTTCACTCTATCCACTATCAGAACGCGACTAACGCGGAAATCGAATTAATGCGACTCCTCTCTGGGTCATTGTAACAACCGGATTTGTAAGCAAGCGTAATCGTTTAACTGCTGATACAGTATGTAAAATATTCTGCCTTCGAGCTTGGTTGAAGTTTGTAAAAAATGATTATACGAAGGAAAAAATGAATGCTTATGGTCCATGCTATTACCCGATAATAAAACAACATATTAAATAATGTCATTTCGTATTGAACCTTCTTAGTTAATATTTTATATGAATATAAAATTTATGAAATTATCATAAAATATTCATATTTATGAAATAATCATAAAATATTCATAAATGAATATCAATATTTATGAAATAATCATCAAATATTCATAAATGAATATATTTGAAAACCTAATATTTTGAATAAGTATATAAATAAATATTTTTAATGCGAAAATTGTGAATAAATAAATTTATAGTCCAATTACACATTTTACGTATTCATCGGGCACACTAGCTGTGATGTCGCGGATAAGACCGTCGTAGTCGGACTATCTGACGTATCAGACAACGGAGTTGCGCTTTGTGCCGCGATGGTTGCATTGGACGCAAAGCTCAAGTCATTATGGAGAAGAGAATGATATTTTTTGTGCGGCATGAATATTTATTTGAACATACCGACACTGCATGCTTTATACTTAAACAGTGTAGACATCGTTGCACTTGTTTAACTAACTCCAGTCGTTGACTCGCTGACTCTTTTTTATAAACTGAGGACACTTGATTATAAAGTGCGACGCTTTACATAACGGAAACGAAATTAGAGACGCGGTAAAGCAGCAGGCGTTGCGCTTTTCGAAGGGCGCGTGGATTTGGTTGAATTGAGCGGCGTTAATTCCTCGAAAGTTCGAGCGCGTGCGACGATAAAACTGTCAAGTTCATCATATGTCGGAATCGTCGCCTCGTCTCCGCCTTTTAACTTCCAGGCTTTCCGCGTGGCATGGTCGAGCTTCTGAGTGACGGTGTACACGAGCATGTCACTCAGAACTCAGTTCTTCAGCGAATTCAACTTTTTTAATGACGCGAATGCGCGATTTGCTTTGTCTCGTTGAGCTCGGTTGCGGACTCACGTGCGACATGCGGCAAATTATGTAATGAGGAAACGTGAACATCGATTAACCGCCGCTTAAATTGTTATCATATCGCGAAACAAGAATCTGCCACTCGATATCGAAATTATCGGCTGTTACCGGAGTGGTCTTGATTAACTCGAGAGCGTTGTTCAAAAGGCTCGACGCAAGAAAATGCATACGCGCGAACGCGTTCAAATCTTTATTCTCGATTATCAGGGACCGAAACCGATCACAAAAGCTCTCCCATTCTTCAGGCTTACCGGACAATAGCGAAACTTTAATAGGCAGTAATGAAAAGGATGAGGGCTCGAAAAATCTTTGTCCTGGACTTGGCACTGGCAATGCCAATGCGGGAGGCTCCAGTTCCTCCAGACATTCCGCCATGTAATCCAGCGCTACTTGGTACAGCTTCTCGTGCTTCTCCAACTCCTTCGTTTTAAAGTAATCGAGTTTTTTCCTCTTTGCTTCTGGGAAGGCTTGCAGCAATGCAGCGTGACCGTTTAAGCATTGTGTCCACGTGTCCTTTAGCACGACTAGTCTCGACCGAATTTTTGCGGGAGTGTAATTATTTTTCCCGATTTTCTTAAAATTCGCTAGTGTTCGAGACACCGATTGCAGTAAAGTTTGCTGCTTAGAGAGTAACTCGCTCATAATGCCTCACTTGAAAACTGCACTGCAGTCACCAAGAATAGTGTCTCAGAGACTTAATTTCCGCAATAATCACTTCGATCTGGCTCGAAGGACCAAACAGTTTATGTAAAATGCACCAATAGCTATGCACTCGAATCGAGATGCTGGCTCCGCTCAGAGAGAGCGCGGATCGTAAATGCGGCTTGAGTCGAAACGACAATGATGGCACTGAGCGAAAAGTCTTATGAATCAGAGAGAGACACCGAGCTAGCGTACAGCTAATCGTTTAATAGAGACAGGGAGGAAGGAAACCAGTGCGAGCAAACAGACGATAGGTTTCGTGAACGCAATGATTTGACTTTAATTCTTGAAATTTAATAATTTAACAGTTCTACATTCTTGTCGCCACAGTTCGTTCAGCGAAATTGCAGTCAATATATAAGTCTAATCTCACACAATTCAGTCACCGAAACTCTTATAATCGGCATCACCCCGACAGAACACGGTGATAGCGCGGTAATCGTTGTTACTAGCAGAATCGATATTGGCTTTGCTCGCGAATAGCTAATTAGAAAGGTCTCGCTTTTGGCTCGGTTGATCGGTGACTGACTTCTTTCGCTATTTCGTCGGAATGTCTTTCAACCGGTTGATGAAAGTAAATCGGGGGGGAAGAGATCGTTAAATACGAAGTGACCAATGATTGGATATCTCCATGTCGTGCTCCGAAAGTATACAGATTCAAACTAGCGAACTTCGAGAGAGATAAATATTTTTCGATCTCAATTATCCATTCTCTCTCGTCCCGTAGTTAGAAAGTGTAGGTATTTACTTCGATTTAACGGACTCTTTGTTTCGAACGCGTATCGATCACCCGTGATGATCGAATAATGAGCATCGAAGCTCCTCGTAGAATTTAATATATATTTTAATTATTTTCATGCAACGAACTAAGTGACTCTTAATTAATCGACGGAAGACAAGAAATTTACGAAACAACAACATAATCAATTTTAAATTGCATATTATGTTTGAGAGAGCGGATGCGGCTCGAATGATTTAACAATTGAATTGCTTTACATGTTAACACTCGAATGAACATTTGAGTTGACAAAGTTTTCACACCGATGATTAGTCCGATTCTAAATATTTATTCACTTTTAATATCCGTAATTCGCGAGGAATTCTATAATTTATCATAATCTGCTTTAAAGTTGCTCTTACCTTTTTGCTTATAACCGAATATCAGGTCGATCCACTGATGTAATTGACAAGATACAAATTCGGACTCGAGTGCCTGAAGAAAACACAGTTTAATTAAAAATGTATGTAAAGCTGTGTATGCGTAAATTAGTATTTTTAGTTCGTATTTTTTTTAACTTAATTAAGTCTTAATGTTTATTTCAAAAAAGTTAATTCTATGTACCATTCGATTTATACGTATAAACTCCTCGGGAGATGAAGCCCAAGGTGGTAATTCAACGTCGCCGACCGAGCTACCATCCTCTTGCCTGCCCAAACGGTAACGGTTGCTATTCACTAACATTTCCGGTAGAAAGAAGAATTCCGGAATCAGCTCCTGTTAACGAAAAGGTAAATTTATAGCTCCGCCAATCCTCAAGTACATCAAGCGGTGAGTATACGATCGAAAATTTATGCGGCGATAACAATGGATATTCACCGAGACGTGACGAGAATGTAAATTTTACGAGTATCTTAATTAAATGCAACGAACCTTAACATCGGATGTATCGCGCTGGCAATTTTTCCATGAGAGCGCGATAGATGAAAATAGTCTGTTAGGGTGATCGAATTTGCCGCCTTGCAACGCCAAGAACATCGTCGTCATCGGTTCCTGTGAGAATAACATTTTTGTTATCATTATTAAGATGCTTGTAGCATTACTGTTAAAACTATCGATCAATTTAATATATTGAAATATTATTTCCAGCTTCAGTTTATAATTGCGTTTCAAGTCCGACTACATATATCGACACGCAGTTTACCAAAAAATGTAGATGAATGTAAAATACATATATACACTAGAATGTTTTTTTTTATTATTTAACATTTTATTCGGCTGTGCACATTTCGAGTTATGCAAAGTTAAACAATAACATGTGATTTTGCTAATGCTGTTTAAGGATGCTAACGTTTCCACAAGCTTAATATATACAGGTTATCTTTTTTTTGAAGTTTTTATATCGAAATAGTTATTCGATAATAGACTATAGTATTATAGTTCTACTGCTAATCTATAATTTACGTTACGTGTATTGCTACGTGTACATACATTTGCATATATTTTGCAATATATATTTTTTGAATAAATATATAATTTGTACATATATTTGCACATATTTTGCAATATATATATTTTTTTAAAATAAATAAATATAATTTTATAATAAAATACTGTTTCGTTTTAAACAAAATCAATTCTTCAAATCTATTTTTATGAGGGATTACAAATTGCCTGTTTCTCTTCGACCCATTATACAGTAGCATCACATTTTTATAAATAATATCTTAATAAATATTTCAAATGAGAAATGATCAGTATACGATCATAGCAAGATCTTAGGCCGGTATTCATAGTCGATTCTTATTTCAAGATCATCTTAAGTAATGTCTTAAGTTGCTGACACAGCTCTCTGATTGGTTGATCTTAAGACATTACTTAAGACAATCTTAAATATAAGAACGGACTATGAATACCGGCCTTAGTGCTGAAAATAATTTCTTATATGATTTTTAAATATTAGTTTCTTATGTGATTTTTAAATACATTTTCTAATTCTTTAAAATGTACGCTATTATCTTCGATTTTTAACAAGATTCTTCACATTTTCCAGGGGAAGGAGAGTGATCTTATAGGTGCTTGTTAGCATCAGTATTATTAAATTGATTGTCAATTAATTCTACAATATTACTTTTCTTGATTCAATTTAAGAGCTGTATTTGAAACCGAAATGGCGCACAGTTCAAGAAATTAGAAAAAATATTTAAAAATCACACAAGAAATATCTTTAGCACTAAGGCTTGCTGTGACAGTATATTAGTCATTTTTCGATTCGAATTGTGTTATACAAATCGCGATCTTTTTCCAATTTTAATAAATATTTGATATGAGTACTTTGAGTTTAGAATCGATTCAACGACACATTAACGAATGTAATCGTTTTTAATTTAAAATATTGATTATTAACAAAATTATTGTACAAAATGTAAATAGAGGCCGTAATGCCATTTTCTACATTATTAAAAAAATTTATATAGACCTATTATTAAATCAAGACCGAACTATGATCGAAAAATGGTATTTCTTTTGCTTCTTGCGTTATTCACATATCGATATAATTTATTACAATTTATTATTAATATTTTTGTACTTTTTATTTATTTGTAGAATCATACTAGCGACTAGCTGAGTCTTTTAACGGGAGCACGTAAATCCCGCAGAATGTCAATAAGGATGAGATGTAGAGGAATGAGTGTTAGTTGGGGCGGAGAAAATGCGGCGCGACTCTAAACCGCCACTTAGAGACACTTTATAGGCGGCCCTTTGTGCGCGCGGTTTCTTGCGAAGCCCTTCTCGTTTCTCGGTCAGTCATCCGTTCCGTTGACAGGCGAACGAACGCAAAGCGAGAGGCCACACACATAATCGATGCGCGTTCGTGCCGAGCGTATGCATAGGGCGTAAACCTCGATTTTTGTATTTTACTAGGGACGCGAGCCTCGCTACATACCAGGCCTAAAACTATTCTTTTATGGCTAGGGCTACGAGATAATGCTATAAACGGATCGTTAACGTATCTTCGGCGGACGAAGCGACGAGGAAGCAAGCGCACCGGTTATAGACCAATAAATTGTTTACGATGCAATATTTTATCATGTAAGTGCGTTGCACACCGAATAAACAATTGGATAATTGGTTTGTTTTTTTTTTAATTTGAGTATAGGTAATAATATGAATACTTTACAAACATGTTTTAGATTCATTTCAATTACTTAAGACCGATTGCATTAATTCAATATCGTAGAATTACTGTGACAATGGCAATTGACAAATTGGCGAAAAATGAAGTTACAATTGACGAAGAAATAACATTCGGAAATTTACATGTAGCGTAATAAAATTTCTATACAAACTATATAACTGTTTTAGTCTGAAAAGAACAAAGAGAGAGAGAGAGAGATGAAGATGCTTTCCTGTTAGGCCCTGAATTTCAAGTGAACGAGGAAATGCAGCAGAAAACAAATGTGTATATTTAACGAGAAGGCGGGCGTCGTTGGCACGAGGGCGTTCCGACGCCTCCAAATTAGCGTGCACGCAGGACTAAAAGTGTCGCTTAAATTTATGGTGAGGACTGGACACGCTTCGTAAATGGAAAGACCAAAAATCGGCGATTGGAAGCTAATTATACGTCCATTATATGAATAAAGACCCGGTTTCATGTCTTGCATTAAACTTCGATTTAATCTCGACAGAGGAAAGTGACGTGATTTATATTTCACGCTAATTAATATTCGTATATTTAACGAATGCTTTTGTCATGCAAATGGATACAATTAATTAATTCGTCTATCTTCATTAAATGTAGATAACTATCGTTATTAAGATATATCTCTGCCTTTTACAGCTGTGGAGTTAAAGAAATAATATCAAGCATGTTATTTTTGCAAAGTAATAAGAGACTTACCACGCGTATCATCCAATTTAAAACAAAGGCCGCCGTAGAATAATGCGTGCCGTAATGGAAGGGCGGTATGGTATCGTGTTCCCAGCTCTGGAAGCGCTCCTCGAAGTAAGCTCTTCTGTTCGGATTCAGTGCGCCAATTGGCTGTAAAATAAATAAACGTTCTTTAGTTGTTTGTTGAAAAAATTGCTGCGTCTGAAGCAACGATAGTGTGAAGAGAACGAAATCAACAGAATATTTTTCTCGTTGCCATATGCAAATTCGCCAGGTACATACCTTGGACAAATCTCGATAGTTGCTTGGTAAACTGAGATCGAGTTCCTTCGTTTCGTAGTTGGTTAACACCCAGGGAAATACAGGATACTGGTTCAAGTCATTGTACGTGCGGCCTGTAAAGATACAAATTTACTTTCTTTATAATCAAGAATTTTTAATTCATTTCTAGATTAAATCATCATACATATTTCGCGATTATCGTCAAATACTGATGCAAGAACGCAGAATTCTTTTAAGTTAAGACCACGTATGTATCTCTTCTTCCTCTCTCACATGACCTAAATCATCGCTCGGGTAACCCCGACAAAAAAAAAAGAAACGAACGAGGAAGTCGGGACGGGTGGTAAGTGCTTAAATTAAATTCCTCGTACATATTGCCGAGAATAGACGGGAGGATTGCGGTTTTAATGCGGATAATCGCCGACCCACTTTTTTTTTCCTCGCCCTGACCCTGCGTCTCAGGAGCCACGGTCACTCCTATCTATCTCGCACCCCCGCTGTTAAGGCTAAGGGCGACGAAAGCGGCCACGAGACCGCGCCGGGCTCGTGATTCTATTTTTACGAAAAACGCGCCGTGCGGCTCAATGGGGCGCGGCGCGCCGTTTAGTAAGCGCATAACTCAAAGCGTGACGGCTAATCGCTCCTGAAATTGTCACTCCTAGAGGTCTTACTCGTGCTCTCGTTCCCCCTCTGCCCCCCCCCTCCCCGCGAAATCCCATCCCGAAATGCATTAGTGACGGCAGCGCGGTCCCAAGGCTGAGTTCTAATCTCTTTCCCTGTCGCTAATTAAAGCACGTCAGCGAGTTTGTCACTCGGCGCCCTCATGACGGATACACGTGTGTCACCGCTCTCCCTCGCTCCGCTTGCTTCGTTTTCTTTTGCGGCCCTATTCGGCGGCATACCACGCGAAATGTCTCCACTCGTGATAATCGCGCAACGGAAGCGATTAAATAAGTTAAGCAATCGACTTGTGTTAAATCCACAAGTGCAACGTGTTGTTTAACAAACTTAGCATAAAAATGTACTGGAAATATATATATATAATACGGAAAGAACGATTTCGTTGAAGTCTCCAAAAATTTAGCTGGATACAGATATGAAAATAATTTTGTTGGTTCATCAAAATAATTATTAGATAGATATTTCATGATGAGAGCAATGCTGCAAAAAGTTTTGACATTCCACCAACCAGACTGAGTGGTCCTACATAGTTATTTTGATGATCTAACAAAATTATTTTCAGATCTTCATCCAGCTAAATTTTTAGATACTTCAGCAAAACCGTGTTCTTTTTGTGTATAATAAAAGTTAAAAACACTGGAATGACTTTCTGCAAAAAATATATAATTGCTCATTAATACTTTAACTGTCAAGACACCTATATCTGAGTGACGCACTAAGTCTTTTCCGCAAAAAGAAAATAAAACATAAAAATTATACATTAGATTTATAAAAAACAGAATTATTAATTTTTTTCTACTTATGTCTGTTTTAATCGCAAAAAGTTTTTTATTATTTTGGCTTGTAACAATTTTATTCATTTTATTAATTTAAAATTATATTATTGAATATATTATATACACCGAGAGAAATATTTTTTTTAATGAAAAGTATACATTTTCTTAAAATCATATATTTTGACAAGTATTTGTTTGTTGCATTTAAATAAAAATATTTGCTTTTAAGTAAATAGACATATTACCTTAAGTATATAATTTTGCATTCTTACATTTTTTATATTTAAATAATGATTTTACAAATAAGTTAATAATATTATTAAACTTGATTAAATTGTTTTCTTAATTAAAAGATCTGATTATCTTCAACATAAAAATAGTCTAACAGTAAATACTACTTTATTAAAAATTATTTCTTTATTTTATTCACATAAACATTTCAATTGAGAAATTTTTAACTTGACTTTAAGTAAACAATGACCGAGTAAATAATTTTTAATGTGTAATACATATTAATATATGTATAATACAACAATACTTTTAAAATAACTTTTTACTACTTATTTTATTTATATTTATTTATCTTTCTAATATATCAGTTTGACAGCCAGAATATTAATTATTTTTCTGCATTCGTCTCTTATTAGAGCACATTTCGAGGTATCGACGCAGTGTGGCAGTTTGTTACCGAGCTAAGACACCGCGAACTGACAGAGACTACTAAGCTGAAACCATCTCCAAGAAGTTTGCCGGATATTTAATTCCCCTGACGAAAAAAAAGCGATGCAACGGCAAAGTCGTACCGCGGCCGGCCGCTGTATAAGTCCCACCGCGTCGCTACAATACGACCGTAAATCGTGGGCGCCGCGCGAGCGACGGCCGTGCGTAAATAATAGCGAAGCCGCGTTATGCATCAAAGTGATTATTAATGGTAGCGTCGGCGTGAGTGAACGCTCGAGAAACGCGCCTCGACAGCGGAATGTCCGTGACATAAACGCACACACGTATCCTCGCGCCACTCGTTTCTCTTGTCTTAGGGACAGACCTTACCCTTGCTTTCCCCTTCGAATTTTATCACCATTCCAGAAGAAATACAAACAATATTCGGAAAAAATGTTTACAAACCGTAATAAAATCCCAATTATAAATCATTTAAAGTAATTTCCATTAATGCGTGTAAATTTAACGATCAAACAGTCACACAGGTTGTTAATGTCAATGTAAGCAGTAAATTATAATTTCAAAAGAAAATTATTATATATTTAGATGTTATTATATAAACAGATTATAGTTTAAAAAAAAACCGCTTTTTTCAAATCGCTGGAAAAAACCAGAAAAATTCCGGTTTTTTCTGAAAAATTGCTTTTTTGCGAAAAATTGCTGTTTTTGCTANGTTTTTGCTATGTAAATGACATGCTACCTAATTTTACAATATTATTAAAGTAAGATATCTTGTATAAGCGCTGGAATTAACATTGAGCTAATTTTTATGTTTATATTTGAAATATTACATCACTTGAGGTTAAATAAATTATTAATTATTAAACAAACTGTTCTAAGAACAAA
>QKQZ01031405.1:0-14141 GCA_003595255.1 Solenopsis fugax | reverse complement strand
AACCGAGCAAGACATCGCCGAACTCGCTCGCTTCGCCAAGAATTATCTACCGAGACTCTTCAATCTGTACACGACGAGGCCGAACGGCACGGACGAGGAGGGAGCGCGTCTCGCCGCGTTCGACACGATCAAGGCTTACCTGACGATCGCGAGTAACGAGCTGGCGAACGAGCTGTTCGATCGCTCGTTGACAAGGCTCGAGGAGCCCGGCGCGGATGACTTTTTCAAGGAGAGCGTTTACGATCTGACGAGAGCGCTGATCGGTTACACGGACGTCGACAGGCTGAGCAAGCACTACGACCGCACGTGCGTGTCGTTTCTCAAGGACACTACCAAGCGAAGGGAGCAGAAGAAAGCTTACCGCTTCCTCGAGGAGATATGCGGTAGCGAGAGAGAGATTTGCAAGCGGTTCTTGCACGACCACCGACGTCAGATTCAAAGAACGCTAATCGCATCTGCGACCAGCGTGATCGAGTCGAGCAGAGGGCCGCGTCTGCGATGTCTCGCGCATTTCGTCAAAGTACATCCGCAACTCGAGAGGACCAAATTCCTCGAGGCGATTGTGCCGGAAGCTGTGCTCTGCGTCAAAAATATAAACGAGAAATGTCGTGACGCAGCCTATCAGCTGCTCAACACGATCGCCGAGAGATTTCTCGGCAATCCCGAGCATTTCAAGGATTACGTGGATATGCTGATGGTGGGCTTAGGCGGAGAGCAAGCGTACGTTAGCGCTACTCTCCTCGCTCTCGCCTCCGTAACTTATCGTCACTACGATTCTCTCGGCGCGGAGACTATCGGCGAGATCTTGGAACACGCCTGCAAGATTCTGACGAGTCCCACGAGAGAGATCGTCGAGTCTGCCTTGTCCTACTTCAAGGTCTATATTAACGTCACGCCTTCCGCCGTGATGGCACCGACCTTGTTGCGGATAGTTGACGCTCTCTCGTCAATGAACGAGGATTGTAAGCGTCATTTTCGACAAAAGGTACGAGACATCTTTATCAAATTGATAAGAAAGTATGGCATTGGACCGATATCGAACATGGTACCGGCCTCGGACGTGACTCTGCACAAGAGATTAAAAAATATCAACAAGATAGAGGACGCCAAGAGGAAAAAGCGGGAGTTGCAAAGAGCGAAGAAGCTGGAACAGGATAGCGACGAGGAATTTGACGCCAAAAGAAAGCCGAAGAGCATAGAGGAAATATTGGCGGATAGTGACGAGGAATGTTTTGAAGCTACGGAGAACGAACAAGTCAAGAGGAAGAAGAAAAGAACGCCAAGAAAGGACGCTTGGATTCAGGAGAGTGAAGATAACATAGTCGATCTTGCAGATCCTGCAGTTGCTAGAAATATCACAAGTTGGTTTATATCCAATAATAGCATTATCTTTTTATATTTAATTTATTTTCAATGTTTGCACGCACGCTCACGCTCTCGCTCTCTCTCTCTCGCACATGCGCGACACGATCAATTCTATCAGTTTCATCAATTTTCCATTTTTTCTCTACTTGTTCCTTCGATCAAGAGTTAAACTAAATTTTAATCTGTCGATCGACAGTTGTTTTTGAATTTTGATATACATTTTATATTTTCTGTTAGAAATAAAACTAGAATTATATCAAACACTTGAAAATTTATAGCCAATGTTCATGGATTTTGCGGTAATCATTCTTGTCTCGTCTGTACGCTTTAGCTACGCAACCGGGTGTATCAAATCCAAAGATTTCAGAGAAGAAAGTAAAGGATCGTGGTTTTGCGACTGCACCTGATGGTCGTCTCATTATTGCGGATGATAACGAGAAAGAGAGTGATGCAGAAGAAAGGAATAAGAAGAGAAAGAAGAAAAAGACTTCTTTTCTCCAGAGTGATTCAGAAGACGATTATGGTAAATACTTAACAATTCTATTTTGCTTAGATATAAAGAAAGTTTACACAGCATATTTATGTGATTTACGTTTCTATTTTTATTAGAAGACGAAGATGATCTATCGGCGAGCATCAAGATCTCTGGCAAAAAACGTAAATATAGCGAAAGCACGTTGGACGTGACGAGCTTAAAAAGTCAGTCAACATCGAGATATCGAGGTAAATTTTAAAGTTTCTATATTGATACAATTATACTTTAAGAAATTTAGGACGATATTTGATATGCAATGTGATAAAAAAGACATGAAAAACTGAACCAAGCAATTTGTATATCGTCGTTAATATTACGATGGTGACAGTTGACAGAAAAAAAACATTGTAATAATAAATAATGAATATTTTATTGATATTACGCCAGTTCTGTATTAATTTTTTTCCTTAATTTCAGCTGGTGGATCGGGTATTCATCGATCGCTAAAAATGAGAAAAGTTGAAAGCGAACCTGGTTCGGAATACCGTGCGACAAAAGCTAGGGGAGATATTAAGAGAAAGGGTAAACCAGATCCTTACGCATATGTACCTTTGACGAGGTCTATATTGAACAAAAGGTCAATATAGTAACATATTTTTAGTTGCGCCATATATATTATTTGTGATTTATTGATATATTAATAAATTAAACATTTGCACTTTATAGAAAGAAGAAGAAAAACGCGGGCAAATTCCAGAGTATAGTTTCCGGAATGAAAAAGGGCGCCCGTACAGGTATGCGGAATAAACGAAGAAAACATTAGAGATGGATAACAGTTCATTAATCATAATGTTATCTAACGACAGGTGTATCATATTTATCATATAATTATTATATATGTATATACATATTGAAAGTATTCATTTTCAAATTCAGTCTAATTTAGATATATCTGAACATATCGAAAAGATTAACATACCTTTACTCGCAATCCTTTATTGTTGTTGCCCGTAATACTCCGATTATACACAAAGGACACAGGATCTCTGGTTCAGATGTGCGTGATAACATATTTTCTAAATACTGCGATGTACATGGAAGAATCAACGATGGAGATGTTAACAATTCAGTTTCCATCGTCGGGATGATATCTGTTTTATATAGGGAGATTGGAAAGTAGTGTCCGCAAGTAAATATCATAGTATCCTCTTCTGTTGTAAGCAAATGATTTATAGCATCCGAGGCCTATTTTAGATAAAAAAGTACCAAAAAGATTTAATTGTGATTAGGTATAACACGCTAATTCGATCTAATTAATGAAAACTAACTAGAATTAATGTAATCAAAATCTTGTTCTTTTTCTGATTACCATATCTTATTGAGGTAATACATGTATTACCTTAATATGTGCAAATAATCTGGAATCTTCCATTTCAGAAAATATCGTACTGACGATTCCTTCCATCATTTGTTCCGGATTGTTATCTCTACTTGCACCTGGATATCCGCTTAAAGGTGCTCCGTAATTATCCGCCATTAAAGAGGAGAAAATTTTAACATATTCCGACATAACGCCATCTGAAATATTACGGTTATCCCACTATTATGCTAATCGTGATTTCATTAATTTTAATGATTACTTGAAAAGAACTTTGAAAGGTAAAAAAGTTAATGACCTTCATCTATACGCTGCATTAACATTGACAGTATTTGAAGACAGAATTTGAATGAGAATAAATTGTTCGCGCACCAATCTTTTTCTTCATCATCGTATTTGCTTATATTCAAGTATCTTCCTATTGCATCCTGGCTATATAAAACAGTATGATAAAATTAAACAGTCTTTCCCATTTGTCTCTTCTAATTCTCTAACAATGCCACATCAGGGATATTCCCCTCTAAACTACCCATATTTTCTCTGCAGTCAGATTAGAACATTTTTAGCATAGCTAAAAAGCTTGGATTCTCTAATTTTGAAAGATGATCTTAATGTTAGAGTTAAATAATTTGAGTTTTTATTGTTATTTCACGGGTCATGGAATCCCTGTGTATGTGCACATCACTAAATAAATATATCATATAAAAAAAAGTATAGTCGTACGTGTTATGTGAAGAATACAAAGCTATTGTGGCAAGAGTATAAACTGTAGCAAGGCAAGTGTCCATCAACTTACCAAAAAAGTAACAATCCAAGAGGATAATAAACGATATGTATATGTTCGAGAAAAATATTCTCCAAACTTTGTATCGGGAAATTGTGTTCGATCCAAAAACCAATTGCACTTTGCAATATTTCACATTTCACGGTATTTGCTTCATTATCGATACTTCGTAAATAAAACTTCAACGCTCTTATGGTTTCATTGATCACGTAATTCCTTTGATGAAAATGTGAAGACACTTTATCCGAGAACATGGTCTTCTCCTGATTTATGTCGTACTGATTTTCATCAACAATCAGCATTGTTTTTGTGCAGATTGATCGAGTTGAATTTTGCGCAGAGTTACTAGTGGCGTTCTTACGTTGCAGCAGCGAATCGTTTTCATTAAAAATAAGATGTTCAAGCCATTCCTGCTGTTCGTCTTCGTTAGCGTTGTATTCAGTGTCGGAGTGGTCTGCGTTAATATTTCGCGAGGAATCGTCATTTTTTCGAGTTCCGTATAATTCTTCTAAACCACCTTGACAATCAAAAGTGTACAACTCTTGTGCGAGTGTTTGCAAATTATTCAACGATCTACTTGTAGAAATTTTCGTCCAGCTTCGAGCGACGCTATTTTCCAAGGATTCCATAAGATTCTTCTCCGCTTGTCTATTGAATAATTCAGTATTCTTCTTAATATTTCGAGACGATGAGATGGAATTGACATTTTTTGAATTAATCTCAATTGTGGATTCTGTTCTTTTAAATGGAATTTCCGACATTGAGTAATGTTTGGACGATTGAAGGCTCAATTTATGTAACATTGTTAATTGATAAGTGAAAGCAGCTAGAACATTATTTTCTAACGCTGCTATTTTAGAACAAGCTTGATAATTTTCCAATTCAATGCACTGCAATGGAAAAGGTCATAAGTAAGTAACAACTTATTTGGCTTTTTTTCACAGAAAGAAGATAAGATTCGACTACAATGACTGGATAATGAAACCGGTGAAAATATTTTCTTCTGAATTTTATTGTCATTATGCCGCACTTTCTATTAGTCATCAGATAAAAAGCGATCAACTAACCTTTTCAATAATATTAGTGGAATTATATAAACTGTAGAAATGTTGTAGAACATAATGAAGCGTTAATTCCCCAGGTGATTTTTCGATAACGCTCAAAGGGCGGACGAATCCGGCGAGAGAAAACGTGTCGTTAGATCGATAAGATATCACTGGGGTAGAAATACCAGGTACTTGACTAGGAACTTCTAAAGCTATATGCAATGCATTAGGTAGTCGTACTATTCGCTTCGACGATTTCAGCAATACGAGTTTATCGTCGGCATCGCGTGCCTCTTTTGCAGGAATGCGACCTAATTGCGCTCTGCTGTTATTACCCCAAGCTAATATCATACCTCCTAAAAAATAAATCGTATAATATTTATAATGCTATATTTTTTTATTCTTAAATCATTAAATGTGCATTGCGTATTTTGCGTGTGTGTGTGTGTGTGTGTGTGTGTGTGTGTGTGTGTGTATGTGTGTGTGAGAGAGAGAGAGAGAGAGGGCAAAATAAGAAAGTTGAATCGGTTTAATCGCGTGTAACTATTTCTATTTTTTAGTCAGATTTGTGTGCATGTGTATCATTTCTTTGTACCTGTTTGTATCGCGACCGTATAATCGTATCCACAAGCAATGCCAACAGCATTAATTATAGGGTTAACTCTCTCTTTATTCGTGCCAGCATTTCCTATATGCATCGATGAATTGCCATTAGTCTCAGACATATTTCCGTTATTTTCCAGTGAATCGTTCGACTTGGCGCCAGTGTCCAAGTCCTGTTGATTCTGCATTCTTTTGAAATCATTATGTCTAGGAGGTATTTGTGCAAAAATACAGGCTGAATTATAATATAAAGGCGTCGGAATTGGCACTTCTCGCCGCGTGCCATTACCTATCTGACCATCCAAATTGCGGCCCCATGTATATAAAGAACCATCTTTCGTTATCAACGCATTATGATGACAGCCAGCTGATATCTACACAATTGACCAAAAGTTACCTTACATCTACATAAAGTACGCAGGATTCTTTTCTTTTAACGTCATGAACTAATAAAGGACTATTCACACATTTCGTTTAAAGATACATAAATATTTGAAATATTACTAAGCGCTGTATAAACTGAATGACTTTCAAGCTGCTTATGTCACAAACCTGATTAATTTGTCCTTTTACCAAACTTGTATCTACAACACATGGCTTTAAATGTGCTTGACTCTCTTCGATCAAATCAAAATTAAAGTCTCTGAAATGTATGTTTTCGGTCTCGGGTCTCGGGTCTTGCGTTTCTATGTCAGAAGTAATCGTTTTTGTTTGCGCAGACTTGCTTTGTACATCGTCATGTTTCAAAGACTCTTCTTTTGTTTCTTCTTTGTTTAAATTTGCAGCACCACTTGGTATTTTTTCCTCCTTGTCCAAAGCCTTATTCTTTTTCTCATTAGCATCTTGTTGCTCCAGTATACGAGTCTTCTTCTGCGCTTGTGCTTGCAATCTGAGAACTTGAGGACTCGCACCCCATATGTATAATCTGTTTGCGTTACTGACAGCTAGCTGCAAACATAGGATAGAATACGCGTATGAAATCGCTATGCCTTTCATGGCACTACAAATACAGAAAGCAACGAGCAGTTTTAATGGTGGTCGTCATCAATATTGCGTTAAAAGGAAAAAAAACTCAAAGAAAATTAAATCTTACTAAATATTTATAATTACTCGCATCACTAATAATTACTCATTATTAGTGATGCGAGTCACGAGTGTGGCATATGACTGACTTACATTATGAAAGTATCCGGTACTTATAAGCGTTATTCCCTCGGGTAATGACACTTTTATCGGGACAGAACTCTTGACATTATCACCTGTTCCTAATTGACCAAGAACGTTACATCCAAAGGCATACACAACGCCGTCGACCGACAATGCCAAAGTATGCGCGTATCCAGCACTTATATGACACACGACTACACCAAGGAGAGCATTGACCAAAGACGGTGTAGTTTTTTCATCGGTATTACCGTGGCCTAGCTGACCGTGAACACCCCAACCCCACGTGAATATTCTGCCATCCGCGGTTAGTGCTACCGAATGATATTGTCCAGCTACCGCGTCGACAATCAATTCTTGCGCCAGAGAAGTAACTAATTCCGGATTCGAACATTGCAGCACCTTGCCGAGGCCTAATTGGCCAAATTGACTAGCTCCCCAAGCGTAGATTCCATTATTAGTAACTGCCAGGGTATGGCAATGTCCACACGATACACTGAAAACTTCAATCTTCATACTTTTGAAGAAGCATACGGCGTGAGGTGCTCCATAACGCAAAACGCTAGAGCCAGTACCTAGTGGTCATTAACGACATAGTACATGTTAATGAACAATTGTTATGAAGAATTAAATTATCAATATTGTCAATATTATGACTAACAATGAGGGTTAACTTAAATAAGAGGCATTCAAATGATACACGTATTTTGAGATACGTGCATTATACGTATTTTGAGATAGGTGCACTAATTACATTTATTTTATAGTTTATCACAAGTATACGTACCTAAACAACCTTGCACTGAACTTCCCCAGGTATAAATATTACCGTTTCTAATAACCGCAACGTGAGAAAATCCAGTACTTAACGATCTTCTCTTAAAATCAACATTCAGAGTCACTTCCGAGTATTCCTATTCAGATTAAAGTATAAAGTTATAATTCTGCTAAAGATACGAGACTTGGCAAATGAAAAGCGAGACTAAATGATTAAGATATCCTACTATATCCTCCCTATAATCAAATAGATTATTGCACTTGTCTATCGTAATTCTTCCTTACTCCAACATTCGAATTATCCGAATCGGATAAACAGTATAGTTTTGTATCGTTTTATCATCACGCAATTTAATGCAAATATAATTTCATAATCTTTACCAGAAGTTATATGACAAATGTCTAAGGTAAGATATATATTATAACTAAAAATAAGAATTCTCGACCAAGACTTTGAAATAACGTTTCGAAAAGATATGAAAGACAGAATAAGAGATTAACGAAATCTCGAGTTCCGAATTTTGTAATCTCTCACTAATATAAATTTTTTTAGAATACAATCTCATTTCTTCTTTATTAAAGAACATATACAGAATGTAAATTAGAATTATCTTGCTTACCTTCGGCAACTGTATGTCGTACAAAAACGTGAATCTGGAATTTGGGTTTAACACTCGTTTCTTATGAATAAGAGTCAACAAAACTAGTATAAACGTTTCTATTATTTCTTCCATAAGGGTATCAGGTTGGGTATCCTATAAAGCGTTTTCATTATTAATAAAGACGTTTAGAGAGCACTCTTAAAGGATGTTCTTTTTATCGGAGATTCCCTGATTGGACTGCAAGAATCAATCTTTTCTTTAAAATTGCGAAAAGGCATTTAACTTGGTCGATTTATTAATTATTATTATTAGAACTAAAGGGATTTTGATGAAGCTTAAGCTTCAATAGAGAAAATAGTTAACAAAAACATATTCTTTCTTTAAAAACTTTAAAAAAGAACAATTTCAGACTTGTAAATAGAAATGTATGAATTATGTTAAAAATTGAAACCATATCTCTCGAGAGCATCCTCTTTCGAAATATCGAAAAATTGGCTAAGAATTCGTAATTAAAAGAACATCCGATTGTTTGAAAACAATCTTGAATAAAATTTCATGATATCACATATGGCTGATACTCCAAAATTCGCTATTTATATTCACAATTTTTTTACAGCTTTTTACAAACAATAAAAATCAAGGGAAGACCAACGAATGGTTACATAGCAGAATATTAGTGCTAAATAGATCTTTCGTATAATTTTATATAGATTTTTTAGCTCTTTAAATTGCGCGACGTTATTTTGGATCTTGAAATTTTTTAAATTTCAAACACGGTTAAATATCGCGGTAAAAGGGCAGATTAAAAACTTGTTTAAGTAATGTACAACCGACATTAATCAAAAAACAAAATTCTTTTTGTTAATAATTTTACAAGTTTATAAGCGAAAATTTCTTTTTATACTCTAAATAGCTCAGATAATTCAACAACTAATCATATCATAAATGATTAGTGCGCGAATTTTGAGAGCATATGCCAGAAACTCACAATCAGTACTCACATCATCCGTAGAATCCATGAAATCACATTGATTAGATCGTAAATTGTACGATATCATCTTATGCCGTGCTTTACATTGTACTAATTTCGGTCGTAATACTGGATTTGTTGGATCATACAATGTTACTAATCTCTGGAATATTGTTCAAATTGTTACATCATAATACTTTAAAAATAATCTAAAGCTCTATTTTAATTCCATGAAATAATAATTCATAAGTACTCGCGTTTAACTTGATCGAGGTAACTTTTCTTTGATTTTTATTTAAATTTTATGAACGTACAGACAAGTCACTCAATATACTTTTACATTGTGTTCGCTCTCTCTCTCTTTCTTATTTTTAATATATTTGTTAATAATTTAATTTACGATGCATCTGTAGAATTTTACCAAGAGAATACTTAAACGTTTTTCACCTGAAGCACGAAGATCTGAGAATCTCGCAAATTATTGCACACAAATGATATGTGAGATCTAGCTAAATCGTAGTTCAATAACATCGACTGCATTAAATCAGATTCACTTAAACATATGAGTAAACCATCTAAAATAAAAACATACATTAAATTATGTGTGCGTATGTATGTTTTTCTTATAGTATTTATTTACTGTATAGAAAACTTATGTGTAATCACGTATATACATTACATGATTTTGGATGAATGTCGTTTGTGCCAAATACTTGTATCGTTTTTATGAGAATATCCAACATTTGACTGTACAGACTCCTTTGTGTAGCTAAGTGATGTAATATCTCCCAGAGGTAAGTTTGACCTGCTATATTAATAGCTAATAATTCGTCATAAAATGTATTTGTGGATAAAAAGTATCTAAAAATGGAAACTTAAATTAAAATGGGACTTTACAAACAAGTGAAGCGCAAGCGCTCTACTTCTATAATATTTTTTAATGTTTAATTTTTTAAATCTTTAAAATAGAAAAAAGCAAAAGCTAGAAAATATTTCGTTCAAAACAATTATTTCGAAAATTTTTAATTTGTGACATTATTATTACTAAATACATTTAGATATCCAATTAAAAAAAAGATGCATTATATGTGAAACGTAATATTTTATAATATGTATAATTGTAAAATGTGTGACTTACAAGAACTCCTTGTAGATTACTTTAGACTGTTCCGACCAAACCCTTAGGGTCATTTCAATAAAGGAAAGTATACACAAATTAGATAAATGTATCCTTGTTGCGATAGGCATTTCAGTAATGATAGGTGTCAGTAAACAATGAGTTAGACAACTTAATAATTCTGAGGTATGGCCGACTGATGCAAACTTTAACACGCTCTTCAATAGTTTACACTGAAATAGAAATGTTGAGACAGATATGTTGATATGTATGAATTATGTATGAAAAAAGCGGAGGGGGGGAAGAAGTCTTTTATCTACCTTTGATATTTTGTACGAAGCTACCGCGCGTGAGAATTCTTTATTCGATAAGAATATATCGCCTACATATTCCAACAGACGTTGTCCATTCAGTCCAAAAACCATTGCTAATTTTCCTGCTTTTTGCAGCTCGTTTTTCTTCAATATTAATTCCATAAAAATCGATAGAAGAGATTTTCTGAAATAAAAAGCAATAATTTAATAATACTATATAAAGTAATAAAGAAATTAAATAAGCCTTTAGAAATTAATTAGTATTGGAATTATAATAAATCCAATTATTACAATTTCACCATCTTCCCCGATTCTGTTTTAGCTGAGACAAAAATATTAGTGTTCACCAAATAATGCAATAAATAAATAAGATTTTGTGTTTCAAGGCCTGTTACCGTAACGTTAAAAAATAAATTACATATTATAGAAAATAGATCTTCGTGGAATAACAAGAAATTTTTTCATGTAACAAGTATGACATTTTAAATAAATCATGTAATAAATTGCAAGAAGAAAATTATTTCATTGATTTTCTCTGTGAATGCTCTTCCCCTAAATAATACAATAACATTTATAAACTGACCTTAAAACAACTTCATACACACAACGGTTTGTTACAATTATACATGTATCCAAACTAAGTGGTTCGATCTTAATATCCTTTACATTCTTTGGTAAAGTATATTGACTCTCGATTTCCTCAGAGACTCTTCTCGGTACTGTATTATCGAAATTTGTTATTTTGTATACCGCACGTATCATTTCCTTACTGCTTTTAAAAGAAAACGTTCCGATAATAGACTCGGGATTAAACTGATAGTCTTTGTTTACATGAGCCTCAGACAATTGATCAGATATTATATATATTAAACGTTGATTAACATCGGTAATAAAAAACAATCTGTGCGCTAATACTATAGTTTCACATGACTCGAATACTTTGTGCATCGACAAGGGTACCACAGTTAGATTTGGACCATGTACCTAAAAAGAGATAGATTATTATATAACAAGATTAATGCATTAATACTATGCTATACGCTTGACTAAGAAAACTAAGAAATATTACAAAAAGATCTTACTGTAATGTAATTAGTGACAGGATGATAGCATGTGTATAATTGTCGGTATTCTCTATCATATTGCAAAGATAGGAAAGTGTCTTTTGAAATTGGTTCTGGACTGACAAAACCTAATTTAGGTTCTGATATTTCCAGGACATTAACAGAAGTTCCATTATTATATTCTTTGATACTTGCAGCATCTACGATTTTAATGTGTCACGTTTACTTATCTATGAATCTTTCTAATGATGCAACTAAATAAATACACGATAAAAATTTCATAAAAATGATGATGTACATAATTGTATATATTTTCATCGTGCGCGCGAAAAAAAATTAGTTTCATTCAGTAGAAACAGGAGCTTTGCAACTGTTGTAAAATTCTTGCAGAGTTGATTTTTCAGCTGAACGCAACCATTGTTATATTTATCTTTGAAGCATGAATTAAAAATAAAAATTATTCCGTCAACTCTTTTCGCTTAAGGAATAAAGCATATGAAAAATCTTTTTATCATTAAAAAAAAGTTTCATTATTTTACCTGAGAGAACCATTTAATATTACAACTTGCATATTTTTCTAAACATGATTGTATCGTGTGACTTACCGTGGCATTGTAAACTTTCTTCCAAAGTTTGATTTTTGGTATCTATTAATTTTTGCTTAAGAATAGTCAGTTTTTCAACAGAAAGTTGTTTAAGTTCTTTTAATTTCGACTTATTAGGAACAGAATCTTCCACGTTATTGTCATGAATGCTGCCATTTGCTTTTAATTCGTTATAAGATACTTTATTTTCAAAATTGTGTAAAAAATTAAAACACACGTGTTTTAAAGGCAAACGCCATTGTTGCTGAAATTTACTCGTTATCAAAAGAGATTCAATCTCGTTGTATTCATTTTGACAAATATGTAGACTGCTTATACTCTCATTAATATATGTTACGCCTAGCTGTTGACCACTCAAAAGATTTATAAATATAATTGCACCACATTCCGTTCCTATGATGCCTATGTCCATAGACATTTTTGTATCCTTCCACCATGTAATAGATATTGGTCTGAAAACAATAGTATACATATGATTTTAAAGAAATCTGATTATATCTATAATACAATATAGTATAAAATAACTATATATTCTTATATATAAAATAAAGAATAATGATAGATAAGAGAATACAATATTGTGAAAGCAGAAATTAGCATATACATATAAGAATAAAGTATATTGTAGCACAAGAAATTAAGAATCTAGCAGTTATTCCTGATTAAAGAATTGTTTTTTTTTAATAGAATAAAATTACCTAAAATGAGAAAGCTGAGAATTTACAAAAGGAATATATGTAGCATCGTCAGTCTTCCATCTCTTGTCAACGATGCAATGTTCACCGACTAAAATTAAAGCTGGCAGTACATACAACGAACCATCTAAAGTTACACACAATAACCAAGTACCGCCTGAATCAAAGCAAAAAGCAGCGATTTGTTTATGTAGCCCTTGAAACCAAGGTATTCTTTTAACGACAGGCAAGCATGAGGAGTCTTTTTTAAAATAAAGAATAATTTCAGCATTGTTGGTTGCTAGTGCAAAAAATAATTTTCTTTTAAGTTTGCATTGTACACTGTGCTGTATCTCTGTAGTTTTAATTAAACACTGTAACTTAAATATATTCTCGTTTGTCGTTATGGCCTCAGAACCCATCATATTTTCTGAAATAATAAATACATTTCATACACACTAATGTTATTTACAAAGATATAATCTTTCGCAATAGATTAATACATTAATAAACAGCAGAGAAATAAATAACTACTCTTTCTTGTAAAATATTTATCAAATATTTACATCAAACCTATCTGTCAGAAGTTTTCTATGAGATGCACATGCATGATATAGTATGACATGTTATTAAATATCGTTATTATACTATCAGACTTTGTAGAAAGTGAATGTGTGCTCTAAGCGCATAACGCGCGCTTTAATAGTGTTATTAATGTATCTTTTCGTAAAATGTCAAAATTTTAAGTAGTTTCAAGGAAACGTCAATGACAGCGTTCAAAAACTACATACATCGGACTCATTGGTTTCAACTGCGTTCGGAAAAGTCATCTAACCAAGGCTGCGTTCGAAAATTGTACTCGTCGGGTGTCGGGTAGAGTAATTGCAAATGTTACTCGATGTAGAGCATCGGCGTCGACATTATTAAAATATCAGCCAAACTAAGCACTGGCATCGATGAAGTTTTGAATGCTGTAGTTGAAAGAATTCAACAGCCTACTGTAACTAGAAATAAGCCCTTCCGAGCGCTGACATTTGATAACTGGTACGACAAGCGCGAAGGGGCGATTTCTTTAATTTATGTGAAAGATGGAGCACTGTCAGTTGACAATTTAGTTCTGCATACATGAAAAAGTCATAGAAAGTCCGAAATATTTTTCTTCTCAGGCTTCACGCAGAAAATGTAAAGACAGTGTGAGTAAGT